>JAHWFP010242612.1:6939-29537 GCA_023313725.1 Lithobius niger
TTTTATATTTCAGTTGCAATAGCATACATAGTATTGCATTTATTTTGGGGTTATTATAATTCGTTCATTGAATTTAACAACTTCGTAATATTTAAGAATTTCCCATAACCTGGCATGATTAATCGATGCAAGACTTGTAGTTGCCCCTTCTGAACTGTCCCATATTGTACTAGCCATAAACCAATAATTGTATGAAATAAATCATCTACAATTTGCAAACTATTTTAAAGATTTTATCTGTGACTTCTGTGAAGAGTCGATTTTTAAGTGCTCGCTTTATTGAAAGTGCATAAGATTAATTCAAAAAGCGAATGAAAACGAAATTGGAAAGAGATCTTGTTTACAAGTCGTCGAGTTGCAATGTTCAAAGAAAAGAAAAATCATTAAATTCAAACATACAAGAATAAATGCCACTTAACTTACGCACATGCAAATTCAAGTGGGGTTTTGTAATTTTTCCCGTTTGAGCAAACTTCGCTCTGCCTCCAGACTGGTTGAGTTTGGCTTGGTGTTTTCGAAGGCCCTGAAAGAGCTGAGGTTAGCTATTTTTGGATTTTTCAATTTCCGGTTTGTAACTGTCGAAGGTTGTCATCAATTTAATTTTATTTTGTTTAGTTCTTGTTTTTTTTTTTTTTTTTTTTTTGTGTGTGTTTTAATTGTGTATGTATAAAGTGCATTTTCTAATCTTGTATTCTGTTATCGAGATGAACCCCTAAAACTTGGGTCATAGTCAGCTTGGAGGCAGTGATATCGTCGTGACCGCCACTCATGTAACGATGTCACGTGAATTAACTTGTTCAAGTGTCCAAACAGACCGTTCCGAAAATGCCATAAGGTAAGCATCCCGACTTTTGGTGGTATTAATGCAAGCACTACGGCCAATGAATTTATTTTTTGAGCTATATCCGTAATGTATTCAAGTGGAGTAGCTGAGATGGATTTTATTACAGTTTTGTATGCAAACTACTTCTTGGAGAGGCTTTGGATTGGGTGCAGCATAAAGGCTCGTTTATATAGGCGCGCGCTAAAAAAAAAATTGGTACTTGCATCGCGAATTTCGCGTGTGTGTTGTTTATATGCTCGCGTCAGTCGCTTTGATCCAAGGCCCGCTGAGATAGTAGCTGCGCTCCACTCCAGGCCCGTCAGCTTGCTTCTGTTTAGTGACA
Source organism: Lithobius niger (assembly GCA_023313725.1). Lineage (NCBI taxonomy): Eukaryota > Metazoa > Arthropoda > Chilopoda > Lithobiomorpha > Lithobiidae > Lithobius > Lithobius niger. The sequence continues at coordinate 8,106 of JAHWFP010242612.1, forward strand.
GACATGCCAGGAGTCGTCCAGCACCGTACGGCATGAGGATTGGTATCTGAACAACAATCCGTACGGTACTGGACGACTCCTGGCGTGTCACTAAACAGAAGCAAGCTGACGGGCCTGGAGTGGAGCGCAGCTACTGTCTCAAAGGGCCTGCTTTGATCACGGCACAAATCCGACTGAAGCGAGAAACAAACGGCAGCGAAACGAGAGGAAAACAAGCTGTTTATTTTTTTAATAAAACATATTTTTTAGACCACTGACGTTTATTTTAGGAAGTGGCTATTTACAGGTACAGTACCTGCAAACAACTGGCTATTTACAGGTACTATACCTGTAAGCAAGGGTAATATGGATTTGGATATGGATAATATTATCCTTGCTGTAAGTAATCGACTATTTACAGGTACTGTACCGGTGAGCTATTGGCTTTTCACAGGTACAGTACCTGCAAGCAACTGGCTATTTACTGGTACCATGTTTACAAGCAACTGGCTACCATAAAACTACTGAACTTGTGTTCTTCCTCATTATTTACTAATGCTAGGCATATAAAGAATAATTATTTCGATTATTGCAGTTTGATTTCACATTAAAGAACGATCTGCCTGAATATTTGAAGGTCGTCTAAGAAAATCCTGAAAATTCCAGTAATATCCATAGTACAGCCTTACTCGAGGAAGCATCAAATTACATAGCCATACGACAAACCTTTCAAAAGCATCGACTTGTCAGAGCTGACATCGTGCGCGTGGCATGTGATTTTTTTAACATGAAATATACAATCAAGCTCGAACGAAAGGCTGACAGTAGATTGTTTCAGTTAAGTTTGTTTTAAGCGATCAAAAACAATCACTGTGACTCAATTAGTGTCGCACCCGGGGGTGTGGGGGCTGGGCGAGTACCCACCTCTCCAGATCCGAAAAATTAGGACTAAAATTTGTTAAAAGCAGACAAAGCGTTTGTTGCAAGTAAAAAAAAAAATGTGAAACATGGTTTTCACACCTTTTCAAAGGTACTAAAATTGCTGGGAATGAATTATTTTTTTGGGAAGCCCACCTTCTAGACAGACCCCTAACTGAATTGTGGGACCTCATTTTCAATTTTTTTATATTTATTTTGCTCTCACCCACTGCCAACAAATTTTGTAACAACTAACAAGCTCATCTGCACACATTACATTTACATGATTTTACACTTCCATGCTCTCATAAACCAGACCCGACAACATGTTCATTCATGAAACCCAAATGAATCCGATTAATTGCAATTTCGTAAAAAGATAACACCGCACTAGCCAAAAGACGAAAAATCGTGCATACACGCATTACATTTAAATAGTTTCTTTCTACTGTGTGAATTTCGTAACTGATCAGGCATGATGGTTATTCATCAAATCCATATAAGCCTAGCCTAGATATGAACGAAAACAGCATTTTATTGCTAATTTTTTTTTACGAAAATCGCACGATGCTACCCCGGCGCCATCTTTTGTCTTTTATATCGTTAAATCCTGCAGCAAGCGAAGAAATGCACAAACCATCAACAAACAAATATTATCAAAAAAGTAAACATTAGCTAAGCCTACGTAAATTAACCTAAGAAAATATGGTAAGTTTTCAAGCGCCACTGAACAATCTGTTAAACGGTTAACGATATAATTGGTAACAGATGGCGCCACTGTACAATCGTATAATTTTTCCATTCGTATAAATGTGTAATAAATCCGCTTTTGCAACGCTTAAAACGACTGAACAAAGTTCACGTTTTTAGATAAAGATTTGGCCCATATCGCTCACATCTGCCCCAGTTAACATCAGTTTGTGAGAATATTTAGAGATTTGATCGCCTTGGCCACGAGTGGTTACAATCGTTGAGTCTGTAACTCAAGCGCCTTCCCGAAAAATTCACATTTATAAGGCGTTTTGTCGAAGATTGTATAAGCACACTGTTCTGAAATTACACGTTAAACGTGGCTTTAAAGCACATCTAATGACCAAAAACCATAAACAAGGCAAATTTATCAAAAACGTCAACGTTAACTAAGCCTGCGTAAATTAATCTGAGAGAATCCAATACGTTCTCAATCACCAGTGAACACAACACCAGTTAATGACACAAAATGACAACAGATGGCGCCACGGTATCATGCGATATTTTTGTTTCGCATTCATGAACACGCAACGTTTTATGCTCGAAACGATAGCTTAACGTCCACGTTTTCAGGTAAAAATCTGGCCCAGATTCCTCAAATTTGGCGTGGTTAACATCAATTGTGATTACAGATTTGGTTATCTTGGCCACCAGTGAGTCTGTAACTCAAAAGCCTTCCCGCAAAATTTACATTTGTAAGGCGTTTTGTCGAAGCACAGCTCTGGAATTACGCGTAAGACGTGACTTTAACGCACATCTGCGGACTTTAGTAACGAAAATGATAGTTACTAAATGAAAACCTTCATTGCAGTCTTTCCTTATTTTCGTAATGGTTTGCCTGGAAGATCAAACTACGATTCACACAGCAATGCAGCCGGATGATTTCGTGCATGTATGTTGGTTTTGGTGCATTCACTTTTTGAACACTACCTGTGAATAGCCTAGCCAGTAGCTTACCGGTACACTACCTGTAAATAGTCAATTACTTACAGGTATAGTACCTGTAAATAGCCAGTTGTTTGCAGGTACTGTACCTGTAAATAGCCAGTTGTTTACAGGTACTGTACCTGTAAATAGCCACTTCCTTTATTTTATGTAGACAACTGAATGGTAGTTTAGTTACCAGTTTCGTATTTTTTACAAACTGCAACGCTGTAATACTGTGATAGTATTCAAAACAAAGCTCTATGGGGTATGGAAATAGTTTGTTTACTTTGATCTGATTGGTCAACTTGGCTGACCAGTTTGAGGATTGCTCCCTGATAAAGCAATGGACCCACAATTGTCATACACACAAAAACTATTTAATTTTCGGCATGTCTTGTTCACACTTTTAAAAGATAAAACACTAAAAAAAAAACCTCAGATAGCCAGATCTCAACACACCAGCAGCTCTGGTTGTGTTGAGTTTTTTTTTTAGTGTATTACCTTTTTAAAATTGCGAACAAAACATGCAATTAATGCCGAAAATTAAATCGTTTTTGTGCGCATGACAATTGTGGGTCCATTGCTTTATCAGGGAGCAATCCTTAAACCGATCTACGTCACCTACCAGTTAATGTTTTCATCAACTTGACTGACGTCATAAGAAAAGAGGAAAACAAGTCAAACAGCGAAAATCGTACACAAGAAACAACGTGGTACAGTAAGCCACCTTTATGCACTTGTATTTGGTCGGAGTGGCACTACGGCCACTCCTCTTCTAGCATCTAGACAAACGCTAGTGTGTCGCGCCAAGTTAGGCAACAAACATCACACCAGTTCAATTGTCGAGGTTGTAAACCATTGTAGCGCGGCGCCATAGCGTTAGTGTCTTATATCTTGAAGCATAGTTGGGCACATTTCAGGTACTTGGGGAAAAATAATAATTTCAGGTACTTGGGGAATAATAATAATGCGGTACAAAAGCTTAAATTGTGTTAAAATCGAGAGTAATGACCCACCTGACAAAAATTAAGTCGTGTAGGAATGCCAGCTAAGCTGCTTTCAATGCAAAATCTGACCCTCAATAACTTTGTAAATGTGTTAGCTAGCTAGCTAGACACACGCTAGTGTGTCGCTCCAAGTTAGGCAACAATCATCCGATCACAACAAACATCACATCAGTTCAATTGTCGAGGTTGTAAACCATTGTAGCATGGCGCCATAGCGTCAGTGTCTTATATCTTGAAGCATAGGTGGGCACATTTCAGGTACTTGGGGAAAAATAATAATGCGAGACAAAAGCTTAAATTGTGTTGAAATCGAGAGAAATGACCCACCTGACAAAAATTAACTCGTGTAGAAATGCCAGCTAAGCTGCTTTCAATGCAAAATCTGACCCTCAATAACGTTATGTAAATGTGTTAGCTAGCTAGCTAACTAGCTAGCTAATTCGCTCATCCCCATGTTACATCCCATAGGGTGATTATTCACCGATACCGAAATAACGGGGAGGCTTCCAGCTATGAAATTGGACGAATGGGTGCAGTACAATACGAACTGCATACCTTATATGGTTTGGAGCCTGGGGGCGTAACAGGGATGACGTAGGAGAGGGCGTAAGTACTAAAATATTGTTATAACCATTGTTAGTATTGTCAGCATCGTCTCAGCATCGGACGGCTAAAGTTCGGACAATGAGAACGTGGATAATGACGTACGTGCTTATACACACACTAGTGCGTCACGATAAATCTAAACAACGTTGCAAAGAAATTGTATTCGCGAAAAATAAACCAACTGTAAACACAAAGCTAAATAAACAAAGCCAAAACTGGTAAGAGGCCACTAAGTTAAGAGTGGTTCGGCTCTTCAAAGGAGTGATATCAACACACCAAAACTAACTAAATATTGCAATACAAATTACAACAAAATTAAAATCAAACCAAAAACCCATAAATAGGTGACTAAGTTGAGAATGGTTCGGCCTATAGGCAAAAGGTAATAGCAAATTGTTGAAAACCAATATCTTGTTGACGTGGCACTTTATAGTACACATCTGCACAGTAGTGGAGTTGATCCAATACACAATTTAAAAAAAAAGGAGTGATATTGTTGGAGGTTTTTACCGTGGATTGAAAAACCGTGAACATCATGGACATCAAACAATCAGCAAGTTTAATGCTGTGGAAAATAACTTACACGACCATATTTACAAATTAAATATTCGAGAGGGGACGAAGTGTTCAATGGCGCAAGGCCAGAAGGAGTGAAGACTTTTTTCTTCATCCGAAGCTAAGGTGGAGGCTGGTTGCCAGGGGTTACTGCTTCCAAACACTTCCGGTCTTCGACTTCTCGAAGTTGCTAGAAAGTTCTGGACTTGCATCTTGTGCGCATGCGTGAAGTCCAGATTACTTCCCTTGCTGGATTGAAGGTCATCAGCGCCAGAAGGCAAAGCTGTACGACCTGAAAAAACACCTAATATGGCGACGCTCAATATTTTGCCGCCAACAGATATCATATCAAAAACCAAAACTGGTAAAAAGGGTCGCCAAGTTCCGAATGGTTCGGCCCTTCAAAGGAGTGATATCAACACACCAAAACGGTAGCAATGTTCAAGTTTTCATTTAACGTTCGAAGTATTATTCGGTGCGATTAAGTTGGCGAATGTTTTGGTGTGTTGATATCACTCCTTTGAAGGGCCGAACCACTCTCAACCTTTTGGCCTCTTTACCAGTTTTTGGCTTTGTTTATTTTGGTTTGTTTTTACAGTTAGTTTATTTTTCGTGAATTGGACGTGAATACAATTTCTTTGCAACGTTGTTTAGATTTATCGTGATGCACTAGTGTGTGTCTAAGCACGTACGTCAGTATCCACGTTCTCATTGTCCGAACTTTAACCGTCCAATGAGAGACGATGCTGACAATACTAACAATGGTTTTAACAATATTTTCGTACTTCCCCACGCCATCCCTGTTACGCCCCCAGGTTCCAAACCATAAAAGGTATGCAGTTCGTATTGTACTGCACCCATTCGTCAATTAAGCGGTGCGATTAAATTGGCGAATGTTTTGGTGTGTTGATATCATTCCTTTGAAGGGCCGAACCATTTGGAACTTGGCGGCCCCTTTTACCAGTTTTGGGTTTTGATATGATAAAGATAACTCACTGAACCCGTTGTTAAGGCCACATCAATGATAAGGGCTCCATTCGACCGAGAATGCTTGCGGTCATAGCAATGGATAAGGAATACAAAATCAATACAAACGCTCATTGAAAGATTAAATAAATATACAAAAATCGCTGTAAATTATATAAAGGAAAGAAGAAAACAAGCCAAACAGCAAAAATCATGTACGAGAAATAACGTAGTACAGTAAGCCACCATAATGCACTAACGTTTCGTCGGAGTGACATGACCCGGATTTAAACTGGCAACCCAACTCGTCCCCAGATCACTGGCATAGCGGTATCACTCACATTGGCCTTAGTGCTAAAGGCGTTATGTCAGTGATCTGGGGACGAATTGAGTTACCAGTTCGCATAATATTAATAATAATAATAAACTTTATTGCAAACAAACAACATACATTAAAGCGAAAGCAAGAAAATGGTATCGCCGGAGTTTACAAAAGGGCGAGGTTTAGGAATGAAAGCCCAATCTTACACCTTACCCCTTTACAAAATAAAACCACAAAGGAAAAAATGCGAAAAGCAGAATACAATTATAAAAGGCTAACACTTTAAAACATAAACAAATAAATAAAAAAATAAAGTGAACGAAAGAGAGAAGGGGAGGGGGGGGGGAGGGGGAGGGGGTTCGATCACACTAGGAATTAAAGAAACGTTGGTAAATACGTTTTTTTCCGTTTCGAATCTGGGTTATGCCACTCTGACGGAACGTAAGTATAGGTGACATTGTAGTGCGTGTGAGCCTGTGTTGTGAGGCGAAATAATTGTAAAAAAATCCTATCGCATGCTGCGTCCCACTTCGGTACGCGCGACTAGCCTGAGGGCATCGCCAAACATCGGTCACTAGTGTCGCGTCCCGTCGATGTGTCTATGTAAACGAGTCTTGACTGTATGGCAATTGAGTGGCTTGATTTTGAAAATCAATTCACGAGTAGATTTACATGTTCATCATAACAGGAGGAAATCCATGATCGAATCTGCACTCGCAAAATGTCATGTAATGAAACAGTTATACATTGGATAATCAAATAAAGCCTGGTGCCATGGTTAATATGGATCTCCTTGTGAAAGGAGTCCTTACCCTTCCTGTTATAGACACCTTTCACAAGATGTACTCAGAGACACAGGTCACTAACACAACTGAAACTCGTTACGATAAAACTGTAATATTTTGACCCTAAAATATGATACACAGAAGATTGTAAATAATAAAATTATATCTAAGAAATAGTCTAGACCAGTGGTTCCCAACCTCTTTCAAACCGTTACCCCCTAAAATAAAATTTTCTGCGACCCCCCCCCCCAGGAAAATTCCTTTGCCCGCGGGTTTTTCACATGGGGGGGGTGGGGGGGCGTTTTGTGGCCCCCCCCCCCGGGATCGGGGCAGAGCCCCATGAAAGCCAACCCTTTTTTTTGTATTTTAATCATTTTAAACGTCTTCATTTGCTCAGAAAAAAAATAGCTCTCGTATTTTATAGAATTATACAATACAGTATAATTATTGTATAATTCTAGATTAGAAGTTGTTAAAAATGGAGAGATTATAATTAGAACAGATTTTAGAAGAGATAAAAGAACTTTACAATTAATTAATTTTATTAATGATTCAATTCCAGGGTAAAAAGATTTTAAGATTAAAAGATGTAAAAGTAAAAGTAAAATTTCCTGCTTCTGTATTGCGACCGCCGAGAAGATGCCCGCGACACCATTTGGGGTCGCGACCCGTAAGTTGAAAACCACTGGTCTAGACAACGTTAGGAGTTCCATCATTATTAAGTCGAATTAGTAACACCCTCTTCTTCATCATTGGTCAGGTCAACAATTCTAGTGTTATCACAGAAGTTCTCATCTCCACCAAATGAGCACATTTCAGTACAAGGCAGGCTGTTGTGGTTGCATCAACGGGGAGAGAATCATCGACGTTTCGGACAGGAGCACTTTGTCAGCTCTAAAAGTTCTTAAGTAGAACAAGCTTCTGTACAGGTACTGGGTTCAAGTTTCCCATCCACAAGACACCAGCATAGACCGAGTGTAAACGGAGGTTTCTTACGTCGTTTTATCTTACGTCGACGTAGCTTATGTCGATGTAGTGCTTTAAGAACGCCCGTGTAACCACCTAAACCCACTTTCAAATCGCTTTATCTCAAACCACCTCGATACGTCGACGTAAGGAGTTGAAGCGCTTTAACAACCTACGTGTACCCACCTAAAACCCATTTTCTACGTCGCTCTTAGGACTGCTTCCTTGTTATTGGTTGAAAAGAGTGCGCGTAAACGTCACGAAACTAGGACGGCCAGTGTTAATACGAAGTCGAAAGCCAGCTAGCGCAATGGGGACTTAGGAGTAAAGAGGGGTTTGCTTGATGGGGAGGATTAGATAAACGTGACGCAGGAACCCCCACTGCCGTCGTTTCAACTCACTCCAACTACAACCTCCGTGTAACCACCTCTCTCCTAAAGCGATGTGAGTTCAAGTCGACGTAAGGTAAAGCAACGTAAGATAAAGCGACGTAAGAAACCTCCGTGTACCCTTGGTCATAAATTAATAGATGGAGGGAGCTCCTGATGGTGTTGATTATCTTAAGCCCAAACCATTGCTTGGTGGTGAGCACGAAAAAATTCAACCAAGACACTGATCACAGACTCATCCCTGCCTTTTTAAGCAGGATGGCGCTTCGACACCATCCACACTCTGCTGAATCAACTCGTGGATCCAATCACTAAACGTACGAACAACGACAAAAAGCATGAACTTACAATATTTCGCATGGCATGTGTCGTAACGTAATTCTATGATTGAAACAGGATATCTTCTAATAGTTTCCATATTTTTCAGAATGGACTAGTGAGAGAGGATTGGCTAACGATTGCTGAATAGGTAATAGCCCTTTGACTGTAGGCTACTTTGAAGAGGAGTATCAAGAAAAATTGCTACATGTATCGTTTGGAGAGTTTATAAAGCTTTGTCCACCAGATGCTATCTGCTAGTTAAACTATATGGTCAATATCTGATGATTAAACGTCGTAGTCAAATTCTCAGATGCCATGGCAGAGAGACTCTTTAAAAAAATTGAAGTGATTCAATTAAGTAACCAATACGTTTAATGATCTGGATACTTCTATTCATTTTTGCAGTAAGAAGCCCTGCAAAGGAATTTTCATAAATAACCCTCTTTACCCCTCTTGAATACCACCTTAACAGAACACAGTCTGTATACTTTTGTTCCTTGCATGCGAAGTAACTATTGTTACTGTTACTTCATGATTACTAGCAGTGTATATTTTGGTAATGACACTATATAAGGACACTAAGTTGTACATTTATCTAAAATATTGATTTCTATTTTCAGAAATACTCTAAAACTGATTGCTGCAATCTACTCCATTGTATGCCTATACAATAAATGATCTATCATCAAGCAGGAACCAGCATGATACTTACGTATTGTTTAACTTTAAAATGATATGGAATGATCAACTGTTTAACAGGATTTCCTAACAACTTCAGATATAAAGGGATTTTGCAGCATTTCTATAGCTAAATATTGAGCATCCACCCATTCCTATTTTGTGTAAAAACTATGCGTAGTGTTCATACAATCGCATAAACTAAGCACTGGCTGTCAAAATGGAAGATAGTAACGAGAGTGACAAATGTGAGGATGATTTATTGAATTGCCTAACTACCACTCACAGCAAGTATGTGGAGAGACCAAACAAGGATAAACAATGTTCTTATTCTTTGAAGATTGTTGCAGACTTGAAGGCCATTGCTAAGAATACTAAGCCTAAACTCTTCGATTGTTCTTATTGTGCCTCTAACTTCGCCAAACGAGCTGATTTAAACCGTCATCTTCGTTCGCACACTGGAGAAAAACCATATAAATGTTCTGAATGTACTGCTTCGTTTGCTATAAAAGGAAACTTAAAGAATCACCTGAGGATTCACACGTATGAAAAACCTTTTAAGTGTTCTCACTGCCTAGCACCTTTCAGTACAAATGCTGGAATGAAGAGTCACATATTTCATATCCATACATCTGTAGAAAAAACACACAAATGTGAAATTTGTTTCGCCAAGTTCAAGACTGCAAGAGAAGTAAAATTACATCTAAGAAATAAACACAAGCCAGAAAAGCCATACAAATGTGACAAATGTTCTGCAGCATTCAAGATTTCAAGTAATTTAAAGAGACACGTACTTTACAAACACACCACAGAAAAACCATACAAATGTAAAAAATGTGCGGCTGCATTTAAATATGTACATGATGTAAACAGTCACTTCCAAAAAGTGCATGATAATTCGAGGCCTTATAAGTGTGAACACTGTTCTGCTGCTTTCAAACATAAATCACACTGCATACGCCACAGCAAAACCATACATACAAATGCTAAAATGTACAAATGTAATGAATGTAGTCGTGCTTTTAACTCGAGTGAAAACTTAAGAGGTCATAAGCTCAGAATTCATACAAGTGATAAACCATACAAATGCCCTCATTGTACTGCATCATTTAATGTAAACAAGAACATGAAGAGACATGTTTTGTACATTCACACTACTGACAAGCCGTATAAGTGCGAAGAATGCCCAGCAAAATTCAAGAATATAGAATGCCTAAAGAGTCATGGAAAGGTGCACATAAATGTGAGCCCACTAAACTGTGAGCACTGCCCTGCTGCTTTCAAAACTAAAGCATCTCTTACTTCCCATACAAACAGGATTCACGTAAATACAAGACCTTTCAAGTGTGAACAGTGTGGCGGTGCTTTTAAAACTAATGGTGAGTTGAAAGTTCATGTAAAAAGATTACACAATTGCGGAGAACCACATGAATGTCCAAACTGTCATAGGTTTTATAAGACAAGAATTGACTTAAGTAGTCACATGTTACGAATGCATACTACAGGTAAAGTGCATAAATGCAAAGAATGTTCTGCAGTATTCAAAACTGCTTCGGCAGTCAAAGCGCACAGTCGAATACACAGTAACGTAAGACCATTCATATGTGAACTATGCTCAGCAGCATTTAAAAGTCAGTCTGACCTGAAAGGGCATGAACGATTTCACACAAATGTAAGACCTTACAGATGTGAGGTATGCTTCATTGCATTTAAACGTAGTCAAGCTTTAAAGACACATGAAAGTCGAGTTCATACCGACGTCAGGCCCTATAAATGCAAACGATGTTTGGCCGCATTTAAAACTAGTACGGAGTTGAACAGACATGATAATGACGTTCATATATGCGAAGCATCATAATGTTGTCCTCAATATTACTAATGCAACGTTTATGAGATTCAAAGAGTACTTATTTTTTTTGAAACGACCATTGAGAGAGAAAGAATATTTAAAGAAGATTTAAAGAAGAGTGTGGAGAAAATCGCTGCCCTTTGCATTTAAATACATAAGACTTACATACTGCATCAAAAGTATCAAATAGTTCTTCAAATATTGGAAAACAGAATTCCTTAGGAGGGGAGCATGCTTCAAAACTCTTGATCTAGACACACGCTAGTGTGTCGCGCCAAGTTAGGCAACAATCATCACAACAAACAACACATCAATTCAATTGTCGAGGTTGTAAACCATTGTAGCGTGACGTTATAGCGTCAGTGTCTCATATCCAGTGTCTCAGAAGCAGAGTTGAGAACATTTCAGGTACTTGGATAAAAATAACGCTGTACAAACGCTTAAATTGTGTTGAAATCAAGAGCAATGACCCACCTAAGAAAAATTATCTCGTGTAGGAAAGCCAGCTAAGCTGCTTTCAATGCAAAATCTGACCATCACTAACGTTGAAAATGTGTAACTAGCTACTAGCTAGCTAGCTAATTCTAGTCCGCCATCCCCATGTAAATTTCCATAGGGTGATTATTCATCGATACCTAGATAACGGGAAGGCTTCCAGCTATGAAATTGAACGAATGGCTGCAGTACGATGCGAACTGCGTACCTTTTATGGTTTAGAACCTAGGGGTGTAACGAGGATGACGTGAGATGGCGCGTAAGTACGAAAATATTGTTATAACCATTGTTAGTATTGTCGGCATTGTCTCTCATTGGACGGTCAAAGTTCGGACAATGACAACGAGTATACTGAAGTGCGTGCCTAGACACACACTAGTGTAGCACGATAAATCTAAACAACGTTGCCAAAGATATTCAGGTCCAATTCACGAAAAATAAACCAACTGTAAAGTCATAGTAAAATAAACAAAAAACAATAAATAAAAAACTAACGAAATAAAACAAATTACAACAAAATTAAAACCAAACCAAAAACCTATAAAGATGTAACTAAGTTGAGAATGGTTCGCCCTCTAGGCAAAAGGTAGTAGCAAAGTGTTGAAAACCAATTTCTTGTTGACGTGCCACTTTATTACATATCTGCACAGTAGTGGAGTTGAGTATAATACCCAATTTTACAAAGGACTGATATCATATCAAAAACCAAAACTGGTAAAAGGGGCCTCTAAGTTCCGAATGGTTCGGCCCTTCAGAGGAGTGATATCAACACACCAAAGCATTCGCCAATTAAATCGCACCGAATAATATTTTGGACGTTAAATGAAAACTTGAACATTGCTACCGAAAGTAGCGATGTTCTAGTTTTCATTTAACCTTCGAACTATTAAGTGGTGCGATTAACTTGGAGAATGTTTTGGTGTGTTGATATCACTCCTTTGAAGGGCCGAACCATTCGGAACTTGGCGGTCCTTTTTACCAGTTTTGGTTTTTGATATGATACAAACTTCCATACTTTCTGGACAAAAGTGAACAATTCAGCCAGTTTTGGCCCTTTACTTCCCTGATATTTATGAAAACTTTTATCCCCATTTCCTCACGAAAATGTCCAGTTTCTCCATAATCTGCATCAAGTAGAAATTATGTTGTAATTTTGAACTATTCGTAGTGCATCATAGCAAGTTTATTTTTTTTTAATTTTAAGTATACAGGCTTCAAGACCACGACCTCAAAAAAGTAACAGAACTGCTCAATAATTGGCGGAGCGAGCGAGCGAAGCGTAGTCTATAACGGACACCAAATTGCAAAATGTTGGTTAGTTGGTTGGTTGGTGCGTTGGTTGCACATTATTAGTCTGGGTGGAGCCCAAACGAAAGATCGGATTGGAATGAAATTTAGTACAACGCTTGATATCCCAAACAGTATTGCTGAGCCAAAATTTGACGTAAATAGAACAATTATTATGGGAGAAATAACAAATTTTCGAATTTATTCCTAACACTCACCATTGTAAATTTGGAATCGTGAATAGTAAGGAATTCCGACGCATACACCTTGCTGGTAGTAGTCAAGTGAACTTAAAAAACACGGAATATTAAATTTTCGTTTCTTCTTTCTGGCTGATAACGTTTTTCGACGTAATTCAATGAAATAATAACATTTGGCCCTTGCATTCAACCACTACAGGAAGAAACGCAAACAAAAAAAAAAAAGGATTCCGGTACGATACACCTTAGCATCATTTGAAAAAAACTAATGCTTGGAGGGATTACCTTCAGCACGGCAACGAAACTGGTATTTACACTAGCGATGGGAATCCCGAATATGAAACCGAAATCCTCGTATCACGGCGAAGCTATACATATAAAACGAACTATACATTGGACGACGTATACAACGAAACATGTCTGCATCTAATAGTTTTAATATTCCTCGTTGCCACGGCAACGTGTGGACTCGAAACCGTGGTGCATTAAAGAATACGCTTAATCTCAAACGCAGCTGCTACTTACGAAATACAAATGACGACTAAATATTAGGCCTAAAAGCTACAAATTAGGCCTATATGCTAAAGTAGGTCTAAGAGCTAACACTTTTTGACCTACAATATTGGATCGTTACTGTTGGATTATAATGTGGTTTTAAAATCGCTGTCGCCGTGCGTGATAGAGGTGTGCGCATCAATATTTTTGTTGGTGGTTTGTCAAGACTAGTGTTAGACCAGCGGCAGCATTGTCAACCTGCTGAATTTTTTTATTATTGTTAAAAACTATCGCTCAGATGATTGTTTTGCTTACAGTTAAATGCTTTATTATTAACATTTTGTAATCTAGGGAAGGCTCTTTGCGCGGCAGTAATTATTGTTGTAAATATTGTCAGAATTATGCCCAACCAGCCATGACAAACGTGCCGTTTTATTTTTATCGGCTTCGATGGTGGCGGCGATGGCTCACATTTTTAGTGTCGAGACACAGGACTGCAAGCCGAAGGCTCTAGTCAATTTAATACATAAGCAAACCTATTTACGTTGCCTTTTGGACTTATATGACAGAATGCCTGAGCGGGGAATCGAACCAACGACCTTTGGAAGAAACCTCGGTTTCTGGTTCCAAAGATCGTGGGTTCGATTCCGTGCTCAGGCAGTCTGACATATAAATCCAAAAGGCAACGTAAACAGGTTTGCATCTGTATTAATTTAGTGTCATATGTGGAAAGAAGCTAAACAGACACTAAACGATGGAGCAAACGAAAACCTATTAATATTAATAAATTATAAATAAGATAGCTTTGGCCTATTTGAAAATAAAGCTAAGATACGACAAAGGCCTGGAAATAACAACAGTACGTCACATCAAAAGGCAAATAGCCCAAACTTAGCTGAGTGAGCACATCTCATAGATTTTTAAAGAGCATTAACAAATAAGGTAGAGTCATTAAAATAAACACTAAATATAAATTTGAAATAAAGGTCTGTTCGCTCCGCCTACAATAGGCCCAAAGCTTGTTTCCTAGTTAGAGTGGCTTGTAACATTTTAATGGAAACCTACGAAGAACTTTCAAAGGGAGGGTTGTGCAACCCCACTATGCCCGATTCAAGGATGAACGCCAGAAAAGTTGGTGAATTCAGGGTTTATCCAGGGCCACACGGTCTGTCCTTAGGAGATGTTGTCCAGTGGTTCAAGGATGCTCTAGTCAGGGCTGCTAGCAGATTGGCACACTTCAGAGTTGTAGCTGATTTGGGCGAATAGCTCCCAGTGTGAGGCTGAAGAGAGCTGCAGGGCATTAATTACCCCGTGCTGCAGCCAGTATACCCACCACAGGTGGTGCAAGGCATTTTCTGTAGTACATCCTGGTAATCCATGAGCCATCTCTGCTAGCACCTACCCCTAGTGACAGGCAAGGCCAGAGCCACCCTGACCACTGATCTCCAGGGACTGAACCATACATCAGAGTACATAGCATAACTGGAATACATAAATATTGATGCAGGTCTAGTGACCGAGAACCATGTTTCAGTTATTGCAAAAACATTGGGTTTTAAATATGTTAATCAAGGCAAGTGTTTTGTTGTACTTTTTACAAAAACTGTGGGCATTTGTGTATAGGGCAGTGACATGACGTAGTATTATTGTATATAACTCTATGGTTGGAGCCAGTAACTGGGTTAGCTGCAAGGGGCACTGGGAGGGCGAAAAGAAAGGCGTTTTACTGAAGACAGTGCAGGAAAGAGTGGATTTCTAGGCCTATAACGCGCGATTTTTGTCGATTTGTTGGCAGTTGCTGACATTTTTAAGCAAATGGAATCTTTATTTTCTAATTACAACCTAGCAACGTAAAGGATTGGAGAAAACAACGGTTTTTTTAAGACTAAGAAATCCGCCCTCAAAGCACTGCCGTGACTAGAAGCGCCGTTGTTTAACCCTCCATTTTAAGCTAGTGCCCCTTGCTGCTATCGCTTTGGTTGCCAATATGACGGCACATGACGCTGCCCTATACATCACTTTGAATTTGCTGTTGTTTCGCGTTATGTTTTTTTTTTCGACATGGGGATGTTCGCCAGATTATTCAGTGCTACCATGCAAACAATATATTCTCTACAACCAAGAGAACAGCGTCAAAAATCCAGAAGATATTATGTACATTAAAATTAGTTTAAATTTCAGCGAGTCAATACGGCTCATTGTTAAGGCGTCGGTCCTCTAATATTGTCTGCGGCCCTGCAGTGCTGGAAACACCGGTTCTCGTTAGATCCCCAAAGTTAAGCAGACTTGGGCTGGATTGATACTTGGGTGGGTGACTACCTGGGAATCTGGCTGTTGCAGACATAGGGCCTTAGGGATTCGGGCAGATGACCAGGAGTGGTTAACGCTCGTTAAACCCTTTGAACGATCTGGATGAGGGGTAAAGTGCCTACCCCTCGCCTCGACTCGAATTTTTGGATGCTGAACTCGCCCACATACCACTGATGAGCTTTTTTATACTGAAGAAAAGTACAATTAACAAAAGTACTTTTTTTCCTTCCTTAATTGAAGATTGCAAAGGGTTCGAACCATGACGCCCTTTACTGTGATGACAAACGGTAGCCGAATAAAGCATGCATCGTCTCCCCCTCCCCCACCCCAATAATCTTCACGTAAAGAAATTAATCACGCAAAATACATGCACATATAGTTAGAGAGGTGTGAAGATATCTCCCAAAAAACAAAATTTCATATAGGTATGGAAATAATTAAATTTCACTGTTGAAAGGATGTGTTCATCCAGCCATTTTCCCAATATTTATTTGCAATTTATATTTGTTTTTGTTGCCCTGACATTGAGGTTCATTATTTGATTAAGGAAATAGTCTAGCAAGCAGTCTAGGCAGTCTAACAACTGCGTATTATGGCAACGCAATGACTCGCCTTTGAATTCTCGCAGCTAGAAGCTAGAACTCATGTGAAATTCCAACATGGCGGCGGTTTTAGCTCTGCCGGCTTGCAACGAAAACAATCAATAATGTGAGTTCAAAAGCGACGATGAAAATTGTTTCATCAGGAAGACTTCTTTACCTTATTGTCACGAATAAGAAGACTGCAAGCATTTACTTACACGATGTTGCATTTACCTAGTCCAGGTAGCTGTGTTACCATGGCAATGACACCTTTCTTTGCCATCGCGATTAAAGGTACATTCCTCCCAGCGCCATTTTTCTCGATCCACCACATCAAGTGCGGCCCCAAAGGTCTAGTTACTTACCGTTAGTCAAGCCCGTGCTAAAAATCCGCTTTAAAATATGGCGTCTTCGAGATTTTCAGTTGAATATTGGGAACTATATTTACTGCATCCTGCTATTATAATTATGATCCTTTGCGCGCTTACAATAACCTTGACGTTAGATCTCTGTGTGTGCGTATACTCATTTTTAATCGTTTGCTAATAATTACCATGAGATCAAAAATCTAAAAAACTAATGCGATAAAAATTAAAATTATTTATGCCTATACGTCGCTGAAGAAAAATTGTAATATACTAGCCTAAAAAAATATTAAATGTGATGGTTAAAATACGATAGTTATTCCGGTTTGTGATGACACAATTTATCGGTACCTTCCTAAACGACCAAACAGAACGAACCAAACGCACCACTGTTGGTGACAGTTTGGCATATTCCCTGCTAATATCCATTTTGATGCGGCTTGATTGACGTCAACATCTTCAGCGACGAATCTGTTAGCTCGTCAAAACTGTTAGCTCGCGCATGCTCAAACCTCTACCCCAGCAAACCACCTCCCTGAGATGATTCGCAATTTGGCATTGCTCTCACCTGGTCACATCTATTAGCCAATCCTGGTCAAATCTATTAGCTAGGTCTGGTCGCGGTGAAGGTATGACGTATCAATACGCTGCTGAGCTCGTTGAGCTGTATTGTACTTTAGGAAGGTACTGAACGGCTGACGCAACATCACTGCGCATGCGCGACGTCGAGTTTGGGGCCAAACTGTCTGTAACAGTGGTGCGTTCTGTCTGCTCTGTTCGGTGCTTTAGGAAGGTACTGTTTAATTTGATGCTGCTCCGTATACTATCTCAGTTGGGCTTGCAGTCCTACACCGAGTCATGTGAAACGGTGCGATAGTAACATGCGTAGGTGGATATCTGCGTGTGGCTGTTATAAGACAGGCCGGATGTGCCTTTAAATTGTAGCTGCGATAATACAGGCGCGTCGTGGCGTAAACGCTCTTTTCCTGTTTGTATCCGCAGATGAATAGCACCAATACCTGGTAATAGTCATCAATACCAGAAAACTCATCACTTCCTGCTTGCGTGTGGCTGGAAAATTCGTCAGACTTAACAACGCTGAATTTCGACTACATCACAACAGCTTCTCAACGTAAGTTTTATTTTTCATTAATACTCTTTAATTAACGGGTGAATAAAGAAAGAAGATCGACCGATGACTATGTGGAACTGACGGCTTACACTAAACATAATTCTGTTTGTTAGTTTGTTTTGGTTTAAACCCGCTTAAAAACATGTTGTTTGTCACAATTCGTAGGGTGAGCACTATTTCCATAACGCGGTTATATTAAACACGGTTGTAGTAATTATTATTTTTAATTTTAGAGACAGTTAAAAATTGAAGACTCTAATTTACTTGAATGGAGTATAGGTTACACCATTCTAACTACAGTCAGAGGCATTCCCAGTGTCTCATTCGCTGCCCGATGCTTCCCTGCTCGTTAGGCTGTTCTATGTCCACGAAGTAGAAGGGGAGACGTGCAGTCTGAAGTGATGACTGTTGACATATTATTTACGTTAGTTGTTCTCTTGTGGGATATGAGCTAACTACCTAGCAGTAACGTATAAGATCACTGGAGGCCCAAGATAATTGAGGCCCCCTTCCTAACACCCGAAAAGTCATTGTTGTGGGTCCCTGAGAGACCTTATAATTTAGACTTTTTTTTTAATATCAGTCGTACTATGAGAGGTTCACGGTCGGTCGGAGGCTTTCCTTTTTTTTACCCGTATAGTGTAGAGGCAAGGCCCCTGCAGGTGAGGCCCAGGACAACCCCCCCCCCCCCATCCAATGTCGTAATGATTAACAAAATAGTGCTAGAGCTATGATTAGTAAGCAAAATGGGATATGGGACAGCTGCCAAACAGTAATCATTAAGATATCTTTACATTTTTTATTCCTACATAGAGCATTTAGCATGATGCTAATAGATTTTATCTCCAACCGCGCCTACCCACGTTCGCATTATACGGATTTCAGTCGGAAAGTAATACGCCGAAAAATTCTTCGTTCCGTTTTACTGACTGTTGGTTTTCCTGTGTAAATAGTTTATTACATTCAGTCAAACCTATTTTCTTGAGGTGCGAAAAAAAAAGAGCGATATAAAGTAGAGCAGAAACACTTGAGAGCGAATGGTGAATTACGGCATTAGCTTGCATAACAGTATAGACGCTTTAGCAGTTCTGAAAATAAAAATAATAAATACCGCATGAGCCTTCTCCTGTCGAGAATAAGCGCTAGAATAAGCGTTGGAGCGCAGCTCCGCCAAGGAAGAACTGGAAGCACCGCTCCAGCACGACCACCAAGGCCAGCTGAGATAGTAGCTGCGTTCCTCGCTCCACTCCCACGAGCGAGGAACGCAGCTACTATCTTAGCTGGCTTTGACGACTACACCACTAGTTACTAGATTCGACCACTGGTGGGTGGTCGAAATATTAAACAAGTTACTAGATTCGACCACTGGTGGGTGGTCGAAATATTAAACATTCAACTGGAAAGTAATCAATTGCATATTTATTCAAACAAACGTACACACATTTTATGTTGCAGTACGCTGTAGAGTTGATTAATATAAAATAAATGAAAAAATTGCAATTGACAATATACAATTACTTGAAATATGCTTACAGCCAATATACAATTGCTTTAAACATGTGCACAGCCAGCCATCAGGACTGTAGTAAGTAGTAACGTAATCGTGCAGGAGCGAACAGTAGCAGTGCTCTGGCACTCATTCTAGACAGCCAGTGGCAGTGCTCTGGCACTCATTCTAGACAGTCAGTGACTGGCACCATTTCGACTTGAGTAGTCTGCTGTTTTAATTATATTGAGTAAACCAGAAGGAATACGATTGTCGTAGATACCTCCTACTCCGCCTAGTCCAACATTACACCTCCATACTGCCATCTTTCTTTTAACGAGCTGGGTACTAAAGTTTTTAATATTAGATTCGGACATATTTTCAGTCTTAACCACTTTATTAATGCAAACAACCTTATATTTGTTTTTTACCTGCAAGTTATTCCATTGTACGCAAATCTGAGTAGAGATGTTACGGGGCAGTGTTAAACCCCCCCCCCCCATCCCGTAGCGTCACCACTGTTAAGAGAGCAGGCTCGTGCGTTTCTTTTTTATTTATTTAATTCGGCAATTCGGCGCCTCATGTGCAGTTACGCGAACTACTCACAGTTGTCCAATTGTTGTTAATGGAAACAGGTTTGACTGAATACAGCAAAACTTTACTCGGGGAAAGCACCCTGTACGCTTATTACTTTCTGACTTAATGCCATATAAGGCAAACATGGGCAAGCCGGGTGGGAGATAACATTTATCAGCGTCATGTTAAACACCCTACGAAGGAGTTGAAAATCTAAAAAATACCTCACGAATTGTTTTTTCGGACCTTAGTACTTTCCCGCTCACCCTTCGTTTGCTAACCAAACATTCACATTATTTTGTTTGCCACTGGTCCCAAGAAGGGGGGGGGGGGGGGGGAGCTGAAAGTAAAAATTGTTCCCGGCCTCATCTCGTCATTACTCATTGAGGGTTTAAAAAAGCCGGAAATCGGCTCTCCCCATAGTACTACTAGTTTTTAAGAAGAAAAAAAACACCTCCGACCGTAAAGGGGCTCGATCCCCATAGTACGGCTAGTTTGTTAAAAAAAAAAAGCCTCCGACCGTTGATGGGGATGTCTCTATAGTATGACTATAGTAAAGTCTTTAAATTATTAAGGTCTTCAGGCCCCCTCCCCCAACAGTGAGTTTTGTACGCCGATCTGGGAAAAGGGTTATAATATAAAACTATACCCTGGGCTTCCAGTGACCTTACACGTTATTACTAGCCAGTCACAACACAAGGGAGCAACTGCATTAAAGGGCAATTACATCCATTTTGACATGCATGCTTTACTTTTGGATCACTTACGCAATAACTAAACTCAAGAATTGCGGTAAGAATACGTTACGTACGTCCGATACAACAATTTAATTATTGCATCATCAAAACACGACACGGAGACCGCCATTGTTTTGCTGGCACGCGTAGAAATTACTGCCGACAGATGGTAGTCATCGAGTTCAACTCGCAGCCGATTGAGATAGCTCTTTTGGCTGTGAAAGCTCAAGCGCCCGACGGCCTTAGCTGGCCGACAGTAACGTAATGGCCAGCTAAGGCAGTCGGACGCTTGAGCTCTCACAGCCAAAAGAGCTATCTCAATCGGCTGCGAGTCGAAATCGATGAATACCATCTGTCGGCATTAATTTCTGGGCGTTCCAGCAAGACAATGGCGGTCTCCATGTCGTGTTTTGGTGATGCAATAATTAAATTGTTGTATCAGACACGAATATACGTAACGTATTCTTACCGCAGTTCTTGTGTTTGGTTATTGCGTAAGTGATCCAAAAGTAAAGCATTCCTGTCAAAATCGATGTAATTGCCCTTTAAATAATATGCCAACACTCATCACCTCTCCCCTCCTACTACGTTGACATAGAACAACGTGACGAGCAGCGAATCTTAGCTAGGCAGTGAAGCATCGGGCAGCGAATGTGACATTGGGAATGCCTCTGACTGTACTTTTTGTGTGATCATTTTCCTTAATTGAAGATTATTTTGAGGGTGATGATACAGAGTTTATTATTTGGT
>JAHWFP010242621.1:0-16891 GCA_023313725.1 Lithobius niger
TACTGGTACAGTATTTTGATTCTGAAATTGTGCGTAACAATCTGTTTGCAACAATCAATTATCAATTTTTAACCAATTTTGACGTTCAAATATACCAAATTCATCGTCTCGACGAAAACTTTCTGTTGGTGCAAATTAAAAGCTACTAGCTCAATTCATTTTAAAGTTATCCTAAAGACTTTGTAGACGTTGACCAACACAGTCAGTTAAGCAGCATCTTAGTGTTTTACACTAACAAATAAAAAAAAAAAGCTTGGCAAAATAGGTGTGTTACCCAATTACTCTAACTCGACTCGATACTTGATTTTACTGTTGCAAACCCTCCCCAGCTCGACTTGATTTAAAATTATTCTACTGGCACACCCCTACTAGTAAATTACTCAAAAATAGCAGTGTTACCTGGTTGATTTTGGTTTTTATTGCCTGTTGAAAACATACATTACCTTTTTTATAGCATTCTCCTTCTCAAAATGCTGTTCAATCTAGAGGAATTAAATCGAGGATGTCCTTCTGGTTCGCTACCTACTGCGCAGCCTCCATCATAAAGTCGAAGCGGAGCGGTAAGCTCACCTTTTCGGACCGCTATTGTGCCCAAAATGGCGACAAGAGGGGAAGAGGGCGGGCCCAATGTAATGTATATTTTCAACAGGCAATAGAAATCAAATCAATCAGGTAACACTGGTATTTTGGAGTTTCTAGTTGCCTTGAAAATATCCATTACCTTTTTTATAGCAACCCCATAGACTGTCAAGGCGGCGGCCACCATTTGACTCAAGTTCCCTCAGGTAGAGACCGGTTCCCTCCACAGTAAAATCGGTGTGTAAAAGGGATTAAAGTATACGTCGGGCAGCCACAAATGGCCCTATACGGTAAAGTCCCTCAGCCTGATGGGACATATCTCAAAGATAATGGGACGTGAAGATTGTGGGATGTCTCCAGGAGGCGGCTTCCATTATTTCGGTGACGGGGATGTTACTGTAGTGAGCCCAGGACGTGGAAATTGCACGAAGTTCGTGTGGGCTGTTACTCTGATGCCTTCAGAGCCACAGTTTATGTCAAGTGCTTCGTAAGCTTGGACAATGGCACTTTTTAGCCAAGTGGCAATCATGCGGGTAGAAGTGCTGCTGACTTTATTAGTAAAAGGGAGGAACAACTGGGAGCGTCCTCTGCGGATAGGTTTGGATGCTTGAAAGTAGAATCGGACTGCTCAGACGGGACAATGGGATCGTCCCTCTTCGTCCCCTAGGATAGAAGATAAGGACGGAATGATGAAGGGATCGGTCCTTGCACCAGGTTTTTGAGTCTTGGCACGGAACGATTCTCGCGGGGTTAAGGTCACTCCAGTGTAATCAGGTAGAAAGAAGCAGTCTTTTTCTGTGGCTGAAAGGGCTTGTACTTCACTGCAATGGAGGCAGGCTGCAAGGGCTACGAGGAACACTGTTTTCCTTATGAGGTGGCTGAGTTTAGCTGAGTGCATAGGTTCATTGGGTGATGCCATAAGGACTGTGAGGACGATGGATAGGTCCCAGTCCGGGAATTGTCTCGAAATGAGAGGTCGATCCAAATGAAAAGAATGGATTAAGGATGAGATTCTATAATCGGTAAGGAGGTTCGTGTGCCAGCTGCTTTAAAGACAGCATTAAACTAGGATGGTGGAGCCCCTTAGTCCACTTTTGAATAAACTGAGGAATCGGAGGGGGTCGTGCATAGGGGGACGGATTGGATCAACTTGTTCTGAGATACACCAATGAAGCCAACGTCTCCATTGGCTGTCGTAAATGTTGTTGGTAGAGGATCGGACGGCTCGTGATGCAATGCGGGTGGCCTCGTCGTCAAGAATGACAGACGCTCGGAGGAGTTGGATGATAGTAGCCACCCGTGAAGTCTGAGTGCTTGGTGGTTCGGGTGGAGGATCGATCCTCTGTGTTAGACAGGAGGTCCGGACGGTTCGGTAGGCGTCGAGAAGAGTCGATGAGGAGGCAGAGTATCAGTGGAAACCAGGCTGCTACTGGCCAATTCGGTGCGTTTATCAGAAATCGTCCTTGTGAACAGGTGATTTTGCGAAGCACGAGAGATAGGAGGCGAGGAGGAGGGTATGCATATGCATAGAGGTGATCCCAATTCAGTGTTAACGCATCCACTGCCCAGGCATGTGAATCTGGGAAAGGACTTACGAATAGGGGAAGTCTGGCATTGTACCTCGTGGCGAAGTAGTCGACCACTGGGCGATCCCAGAGGTGGAAAAGGATGGAGCAGATGGTTGAATGCAACGTCCATTCGCTGGTCGGCAGATTGCGACGAGAGCGAGAACCCGCGATCACATTTAAGGACTCTGGGATGTGAAGAGGAAGAAGGCAGACGCGTAGTTGAATGCATAGTTGAAAGATTTGTGAGGTGACGTGATGGAGAGACAGGGAACGAGTCCCCCCCCCCCCCCTTCCGCAGGTTGGCGACGGCTGTAATATTCTCGGTGTGGACTTGCACTATCCGTCCTGCTACATGGTCCTGGAAATGGAGAAGGCCAAGAAGGACTGCCAAAAGTTCTAAGTGATTGATGTGGAGAGTCGTTCCTTCCAGCAGAGTGCCGGAGACGGTTAGGTTGTCGATGTGAGCCCTCCAACCTGTTAGGGATGCATCCATAAAAAGATGTACTTTTGGGAGAGGTTCGTGACGAGGAACCGTAGCAGTTAGACTGAGAATGTACGTCCACCATCGGAAAGTGTCCATAGGAAAGGAAAGAGAGGACCTAGAGGCTGGGATGGCAATGTCGGCGCAAGTTGAGGGTTTCCCCATTGACTGGAACGGTAGTGGTGGAATGGGCGAGCCATCCACCTGCCGTAAGGGACGAGGTCTGCGAAGGAGTCGATTGTCCCAATGGTGGATGCGAGATCGTGAAAGGTATGGAGAGGCAGGCGGACGAAGGTTTGGGCAGAACGCAGATGACTTTCTATGCGTTCTAGGGATAGCATGACTGTTGCCTTCTTGAGGTCGAAGAATACCCCTAGGAACACGAAGGATTGAGCGGGCTGGAGACGGGACTTTGAGAAGTTTATTCCCAGACCGGGGTGAAGAAAAAGAGACACGACGTTGTCCAGAATGTTGGAGAGTGTAGTGGGGTTGGGATGTGGTAGAAGACAATCGTCGAGGAAGGCATGTATGCAGATGTCTTGTTGATGCAAGTAGACGAGGACGGGACGTAGGACCATGGTGAAGATCCACGAGTGGCATTTAGCCCAAAGGGGACGCAGATAAACTCGAAGATTGTGCCGTCTAATAAGAAACGGAAAAGGTGGCGGACAGATGCATGAAGCGGAATGTGCAGGCATGCATCCGCCAGGTCTAGTGACACTGTCCAGTCGTTGGATTGTAACGAATCTCGGATGGAAGAAATTGTTTTCATTTGAAAGTGTGGATTGAGTATGTACTGGTTCAGAGGTTTCAAGTTGAAGATCAGTCGCGTCCCGCCCGATTTTTGGTTGCACAAAAAGATGCTGCTGTAACAGCCTGGAGTGAACGTAGGTAACACTACATGAATGGCTTGCTTGCGAAGAAGAGACGTGATTTCCGTCTGGAGTAGGATGGGAGCTGGAGCTTCTAGTTCCCACGGTGATCTTGCACTGGGGGTTTTGTCAAAAACTTCGGCTTGAAGCCATGTAAAATAATTGAGAGGATCACTGGATCTGAGGTTACCTCTTGCCAAGCTTTGGCATAAAATCGAAGGCGCCCCCCTACTTCTTGTGGGGGAGACGGAATGTCAATAAGTATCACGTCTTCTGTTGTGAGGACGGGAGGAGGAACGCTGGTGTCTATCAGGAGTGGATGGTCTGCGGAGGGAACGACCACATCCGCGTCCCTGGGAACGGGATGGAAAGGACGATGCGGATCTCGGTTGCAGAGGCGGAGCGGAATCAGCATCGAGCGGTCCCGCTTTGGAGGACGAGGCAGATCATAGTCGACGATTCTTGCTAAAACGAGGCTTGCGAGAAATGTCGAGGTGAGGAGCCACTTTGGGGATCAATCCGTGGAACAGAGATTCAGACTCGTGAATGGGTTGATTTCGTAGGAGGAAACAGGTTGAATCATGAAGATTGGATGCAGTGTTCAGAACAATTTCTCGTAGAAGAAGCGTGGAATTAAAGAGGGCACGCGTAAACCAGTTCATAGCATGGTAGGTGGCAAAGCAGCTTTTCCTAAAAACTTGGTTGATGAGAAACGCTAATTGGCAGGTATCCTCGGGAGAAGGATCGGTTTAGAGCCTTTCACACATTGCGTTGGCTGCAGTACTTAGTACGTCCGCTTGGGACGCAGTACGAAGGCCCAGACGGAAGAGTGGTGAGGAGCAAAGTTGATTGTCCTAACAACGGCGGTTGGTGTGGAAGCTGATCACGAAGGCCAAAGCCGAAACCAGTAGCAAGGCCTCTATTCTTAGATACTGGATCGGAGGTAGAGGACGGCTTGTATAAAAAACAATCCTCTCAACTGTCTTTAGTAATTCTGGTAGTGGAATATCGGAGGGATCAGGGTCTCCCTGAAAAGGCGGATCAGGTTGGTCCAAAAAGGACGGATCGGGAGAATAATAAGAGTCCAAGTTGTTGTCCGCAGTAGGAGGCAGTTGAACGGATGGGATGGGAAGTGGATCATCCGGAGCGGTAGAAGGAACAGCGTCTTCAAGGGAAGGTCTGTGACGCTTAGGGATGGAAGCAAGCCAAGTCGAAGTATAATCAGAGACGGGTGCTTTGCGCTTAAAGGTTTGGAGCGAGGAGTCCATAAGGGTATGCACTTGAGACGGAGTAAAAGGATCACTGGTCCGCTGGGTTGCGAACGGTTCAGTAACCGAAGGACGGGACGAGTGTGAATATAAGTCTAATGGAGTGAGGTGCGGACAGACAGAGGAGGCAAACTTGGCAGCAACCTTTCGGGCTTTAAGCTGAAGCTTGAGACAAGCGTAGCGTTCTTTGGTACGAGAGAGTTCATCCGCAAGGGAACGCAAATCCCGTGTCGGCGGAAGTTAACTGCAGGGGATCGGGGACGTGGCTGCAGTGTCACAAGGCAACGGAGCGGATGGCTCATAAAGGAGAGGATTGCGCGGCGGACGAGGCTGCTCTAAGGAGTCTTAGTTCGCCGTGAGTTCAAGAATGTACATATTGTCCGCAACCGGAGGGACCGGAGGGGATGCGGAGCGAGGAGTGCGGGACGATGAACTATCCCTTGGCTTCCCTTTAGCACGAGGCATGAGGACGGTGTAACCGAGGATAGGATAGGACGCAGCCAGGAGCGAAGTTATCAGCGCGGTGGCTAGAGAAGAAAAGGTGAGCTTACCGCTCCGCTTCGGCTTTTATATGATGGAGGCTGCGCAGTAAGATGCGCAGCAAGTAGCAAACCGGAAGCACATCTTCGATTTAATTTCTTTAAATTGAATAGCATTTAGAGAAGTAGAATCCTATAAAAAAGGTAATCGATATTTTCAAGGCAACTAGAAATGATAGTTTTGCCGATCACGCTCTGATCGGCAAAGCAGTAATACCCTAATTGTTACTGTACTATAAATACCCAACTGTGTTAATACCTGCCAGTGTTAGGAGTATACTGGTGTAAACGTATACCGTGGTAATATTGTCTAGTGTTTAATTCAACTATTAATTTTCCATTTTGTCTAGAAAAGGTTATTTGTCTATTTAGGGCTGCCGTCTCGTCCCTTATTCAAAACGAGTTCTAGATTTGGCTCATTAAAGTTTTGTTTTTTTCATCACACCTCCAATTACACATTAAGCATTGCGTGTCAGAACATTTTACATCAACAAAATCCTAGTTCAACCAATCTTCATCCAGGTTGGAAAAAAAACTGCCATTACATTACAGATGTTCAGTTTGAACAATTATTTTTAATCTCGGCTGTTTGATGCAGTGAATCCACATTCCAATCGTGCCTTTTAATTACAACCAAAACACCATAAATTCAGGTTACTAAGATTATATTTAACCTCAAACAAAAATTTGACAAAAAATAATTTCTTTTCCAACAGCAATCTTGGAACCAAAATCCATTGCGACTGTCACGACTTACACCACAAACAGTTAGGCTTTTGTACAAATGCTGCCACTTTCAGAACAGATGAGCATTACGGATGTGCGCTTCGAAAATGTTGAGCCAAGCACCAAGCCGAGCAAATGAGTAATTAGTAGTTTCCTAACTTCCCATGTGTCATCTCCATACTCGAAAAATTCATTTGCAGTCAAAATGTGTTCTCTAGTTTTTGACAGATTTTAATATTCCAATACTGTACACCAAATTTGAGACAATGAATCTGTTATTGGAATGTCAAAATTGGTAATTGGTAAAGTTAAAGCATTTCAATAAGTTAAGTACTGTATCACACATACATTCCAATGCCTATGACATGCGAATTCTGTAAGCATTACTTTATAATTAATGGGCAGTCACCTTAATAATGAAGTATCGTACCTTCATCAGTCCCATCAGCACCCATTATAATGTTCATGGACGCAACTATTTGTTGTGCTACGCATGCAGGCATGCTTGTTGCGTAACACATGCTGTGAGATTGGATTCTAATATGCTGGATCAGAGACTGGAAAGAGAAAATTTACAACATAGTAGAAACATGGGTAAAAATTGTAGTAAACCCAAATCATTATTGAAATTACACTGCTAATATGTATCTGCCAGGGTAAACCATACAATGCATACTGCGATGCTTTAAAATTTTTAATCCTCTCGTGTTGTTAATCACAGCCCCGGATCCAGGGTGACCAGCCGTCAGCACCCTGGGCAGAGGACATTTTTAGACATGTTCTGAATGTGAAAACAATGGTGTAGTTACAGCTTGAGTTTAGTCTGTTTTGTTAAGGACTGCTCCAACCCGAGAAAAGCAAGCCTCTGTCTACAACTCAAAACTTCTTCACTACAAAACCCAGTAATAACAATTCCAGAATTACAGCTTTCACTTCTCACTTGAACGGAACCCTGGTGCTGTGGCCTGGGTATTTGCTAACAGGGTAGCCTTTCGTTACCACACTTCCGAGAGAGCCCACATTATGATTTTACCCTCCCTTGTGGCATGTGCAATTTTAGTATGGGATCCCACTACAGTTTACTCAAGCCTCCTATATACTGAGGGTAACATTAAGTTACATAAGAACTGCTGAGATGAGCAAATATTCAATCAAATCACCGAAGAAAGCTTTACCGTACCAAATGCATTATAATTTCAAGAAATGGTTGAGGATGCAGATATTCATTTCAAACTTACCTTACTACCACCGATGTAACCTCCAACGGCACCAAAACTCTTGGTGAATGTTCCCATTAAGATGTCCACATCCCGAGGATTGCAGCCAAAATGATCCACAACTCCTCGGCCAGTTGGCCCAAGGGCTCCTATACTATGGGCTTCATCCAGGTACAAGTAGGCTTTGTATTTTTGCTTTAGCTCAATCACCTTTGGCAAGTTAACCACGGTACCTTCCATGCTGTTAATAAAAAAATACAATTAACTGAATAAAAGTTGCTGTAAAATGCTAACTTTACACAAATTAAAACAGCTAGTATTCTGCTGCACAAATATTTCATTCCTAAACTAATGAACCAACCAACATTTGTTGTTTTTTTTTTCAGTGTTTCAGCGCTAATGCCTCGTCATTCTCTACTAGTTTTAAATTTCGTATTTACACCAAGATTCTACAAAACAGTAAAAATGTTAGCATTTCATGAGCACGAAAAACTGCAGATCCATTCGTGGGTACGTCTTCACCAGTCTCCTATTAATGTTTGTACCATGCAAAGTTATGTTACACTAACCTTTCACCGACAGGGGTGGCCCTCCCTTTCTGCCCCACCAGATACTAGCTTCTAATTTTCCATATTTCCTAAACTAACGAATCAAATGCATTAAGGTTTCCGAACCCTTTTCAAGGCCCACCAAATCCTTGCTAATATTAAGCGTCAAAAGAATGGTTCTAACAAACCGAACTATATTATTGAAGCAGACCAATTCGTCTTACCTGTAAACACCTTCAACTACAATGATAATTTTCTTCCAACACCTCCGTGTTCGAGGTTGACCATACAAAATAGCATCTCTGAGTTTGGTTTCTAAGCTTTTCATGTCTAAAATGAAACAAATTGAATGTTGAGAACATCATTGAACATTGAGGCTAGCCTATACGCAAACTAAACTACACGATTACAGACTTCAGAAGCAAAGGTAAATAAAAGTCAATACAGTCAAATGACATTAGAAAGAAGAAAACACTTTACCACAATACCGTGGAAAACAAAAGACCACTTGAATTTTTGGTAAATAAAACGTTCACCATCTTCAGAAGAGTACACAACAAAAAGTACTACGAACTACATTTTGAAGCTGTTCGAAAGAGTGTCCACAGGCAACCGGCTAACTGGAACGCGCTCCACCGAAAATTCAGTGGACTTTTGTTTTCCACGGTATTGTGGTGAAGTGTTTTCTTCTTTCTAATGTCTTTTGGAAGCCACAGTAGTCGCCGCTTGCCGGTTTTTGCTGTTAATACAGTCAAAGTTCTCTATAACGAAATGCACACTATAACAAAAATTTGGTTTCGTTTTGGTTGGCCCTACTTGCTTTCTACGTACAATTTGCCTACACGAGTAACTGTGGCACGAAATTTTCCTTGTAACGAGGTTAATAATTTTGTTCCACCAAGAGTATAAGTACAAGAGCACGAAGAGAACAAGTCAATTCTTTTGAAATTTAATTTTGTTATTCTTTTTCACTTTAAACGAGTCATCAGAAACATCAGAATCAACTTCGGTCACATTTCAATTCATCTCTTCCCTTATCTGCTTCAAGCGACAGTACAGAATGCCTCATCGTAGTATTATGTATTTATGTGTAGGTTACCCCAAGCTTTGACCATGCTCACCTGTTTACACGAGGGTATTGCGCATGTGCGGTGTTTTGACTTACAGCTGCGAGCAGGCCTATTGTCTGGCTGTTAAGTTGATGCACAACTGAAAGCAAGCCTATTTTTTAACTGCCAGGATGCATGTTGCAGCCTTCTTTCCCCAATGTTTTTAGCGACGTTACATCTTATTTTTTATTCTGGTAGAGGGCTCTGGCTGTCTTACCCCCTCTGCCCCAGGCTACCATATTGTTGCTTTCCTCCTCCCTACCTGCCATCTTGCAAGGGCCGCTGCTACACACTTGGACTCTAGGTTACGGTGTTCTTAAACCTGCCTCTTGCTAGAGTTGTCTGCACTGCCAAGTACATTAACAGTAATTCCCCCATAATATTTCATTATAAAGAGCCGGAATGTAAGGCCGGACGAGTGCTCAGCTCCATCGCAGACATGTGGAGCATATTGGTATTTTATGTTACAATACTTACTATTGTGACTGAATGTCCTTATGATTGCACCAGAGAGACGACAACCCAGGATAAGTGATGCATGATTGAGTTCGTCACTCAAAATAAGGCAGCCTTTACCAGCTAAGGCAGGTATGTTCATGGAATTCGTGGCAAAGCCCATACCAAACGTGACACAGTCCTCCACGCCAAGAAATTTGGCTGTTAGGTCTTCTAGTTGACGATGAATATCTAAATTACCTGTCAAGCAAAACAAAACAAAAATCAGAATGCAAAACACAAAACAGCAAACCTAATACCAAAAAATGCTTCTCAAAGCTTACCCAAACTACTTTGACCTACATTTTTATGCAAGTTGCAAGAAGCGCTTTCACCATTTTCAAAATCAATAAGACACTACCAAATCCAAGACCATAACTGCTACTTTATTACTTGAAATTATTAGATTCTTTAACTGGTTTATCGCTCGCTGTGCCAGAGTCCTTCCAAGTTTTGGGTGGTTTTAAATGTTTTAAGGGCCATTCCCTCTGTAATTTTGTGATAATTCTGACACACCGTTTGACACTACATATTGCCAATAGCAAAAATGAAAACAAAATCCCTTAGGCCACTTAAGAAAAAAGAAATCCGTTTCTCAGGCACTGCCTAATGTCCCGCACAAACTTTTATTTGCATCTTTGCTTGCTGTGTAGCTCGGCTTTTACAACAAAAGCAAATTTATTTTAAAATGTTTGTATTGTCCAGGAGGTGAGCTTGTGAAATGGCAAGGCTTAATGTAGTTTCACTTTCTAACAACATTCATGCCTTTTACTGTGTAGGCTAAACCTTAAAAGCCAACGCAAAGGAGCAGGGAAAAAAAAGGTACCACCCGCACAAAAAAAATTAAATTTTCGCCCGAGAAATAACTTACTTTTTTAAATGGCCTTAGTCAATTTAAGTCCCACCTCAAATGGCAATTTGCTACTCACAATGACAAAATGCACGGAAATTGCTCATCTTTTACTTTGGCAACAGTAATTGCAACGCACGAGTTTCATGCTATTAACCAAACCTTTACTCAATTAAGACGTAGCTAAGTTGTGAAATTAGATTAACGAGAAGATGATTTTTTACATAACGATTTTCAACCCGAATGTGTACACCCATGTGTAACCAAATTAAGATCACTGTCCGAGAGTCCTTTCAAGTTTCAGGGGTTATTCGATTTTTCTATGGGCCATTCTTCCAAAGTTTTGTACAATTCTGACGCAGCATTTGAAACTACATATTACCAATAGCAAAAATAAAAAAATCCTTTACTCAATCTGATCACCGGTCAAAGGGCAATTTGCTGTTAGCCAAGACGAAAGCCATGGAAATTGCTCACTTTTAAATGCCGATAGGTTCATCTTTTAATTTGGCAACAGGAATCACAACACAACAGTTTCACGCTATTTACTAAACATTCACTCAATTAACACGTAGTCAAGTTGCAAAATTAGATTAATGAGATGATGATTTTCTGTACACATCACATTTAAACGATTTTCTACCCGAATGTGAACATCTGTGTGCAACCAAATTAAGATTACAATTTATTGCCTACAATGCATTTGAACAGTTTTTCACCCAAATGTGTGACATTACAGCCAAATTAGATTCTGGAGAACACGATTTTTTTTTTTCACATACATCATATTTAAACGATTTTCCACCGGAACGTGTACAGCCGTGTGCAGCCAAATTAGATTAATCAGATGATTTTTTTTGTATAGGGGACGTTCAAGTTAAAGACAGTCACTTACGCAAAACCCAAAATCGTCCAAGTTCCAATATCCAAACTTTTGACTATCAGGCAAGAGTCATGAGACTTGCACAACAACCACCAACGAACTTTCCCAAGTCCACTACCTTAAAATTTGCCTCCTCTTCCCAGTGAGCCTTGGAATTTCATCAGCGCTCAGGCTCACTGTCTGAGCTGGCTCCCTCATAAACACTGTAGCTGTTGCTGAATGAAGGCAGGAATTTTTGCCAGCTTTTCAACAGTTTTCATTCAGTTCAGCTGTCATTATTCGTCCTATCTGCTGATACGCCGAACTTTGCACGTTCATAAGTGGTATCTTCCTATCCACCGAAAAGGTAAATTTGCATCCGAGTCAAGGAGCATGCACAAGCCACCATAGACAGAGATAGAACTGTAGCCTTGCATTGTGAAAAGAATAAACATCAAGCAGACTGGGATAATACCAAGGTGATGCTGAAGTCAGACACGATCAGGGAAGCACACCTCCGTGCATTGGAGGCCATCGCCATTCAATACTGCCAAGATAGGACGATACCACATATGAACGTGCAAAAATCGACATATCAGCAGATAGGAAGAATAGTGACAGCAGAACTGAATGAAGAACTGACAAAAATTCCTACCTTAGTTCAGCAACGTTCCAGTATTGATGAGGGAACCAGCTTACACAGTGACCTGAAAGCTGACGAAACTCCAAGGCTCACTGGGAGAGAGGGACATTTGAAGGTAGTGAACTTGAAAAAGTTCGTTGGTGGTTGTTGTTGTGCAAGTCTCATGACTCTTGCCTGGAGAAGACTATCGGTACAGATAGTCAAAAATTTGCAAGTTTTGGATAGTGGAACGTGGATGATTTTTGGTTTTGTGTAATGACTGTCTTTAATATGAACTTCAACCAAAGTAAAATTGGCGAATTGATAGTATTTTCGATGTTCAAGTATTACGTCATGGGGGGGGGGTCACCAGCTAGTGACGATTGATGACGCAAGCATCGTTATCGCAGTAAAAAGGTTGATGAACATGCAAAAAAAAAGGTCCTCAGAAAAACACCCCTTCTTGGGGAGGCGTCAACTTAGAAATGACGTAATACTGAGGGGGTTGTTGAGCAATTCATGACGATCGATAACGAGGCGGTTAAATGGCCTATTCGTTGATGACGTAATACTTGAACTGCTCCATACATCATGTTTATACAACTTTTTCCCTGTATGACCACGTAACATGATCTAAAATGTAGCAGATTGCATTTATTTTTGAATGAGCTGTAATTTATGCACAAATTTAACTACGAATTAATGTTCGTTGGATATTGGCCAGGCAAATTCACTGATTCGTCGTAGGGATTACGAAACTGTACTATTTCGTGGAAGCTTAGCAGTACTTTTGTCTTTTTCGGCTGCTTGCCTTTCCATTCACGCAGAGACAGAAGTATGGCCGACTGAGAATGAAGCTGGTGGTTGCATAGATGGCATCTTCTGTCCGTGGCCCAAAAATGAATGTGCACCCTATATTGTTACGTAGCGATGTTATATATCTGATAATACGTAGTGTTTTCCATTATTTCTAAAAGGCATGAATAGCTCACAAAGATGAAAATTAAATCCTTACCTAGTTCATTTCGAGAACTGCACACGCTTACTCCATACTCGTGTACAGCAGCTTCAGCAGATTCGGCGCATGGGCCCTTGTTTTCTGCAAAACCGAGGTAGTTGTACGAGACCATATTAAGCAACTTCGTAGTTGTTCCTGTGAACCTAAAATGGATTCACAGTAAATTAAGCCACACTAATGATCAACAATCTTAAGGTCACCCCGACACCCCATACAGTTAACGGCAAAAATCGGCAAGCGGCAATTACCGTGGCTTATGGAAGACATCAAGCAGGAGAAACATTTTACCACAAAACTTCGGACATTTTAATGTCCACTTGAATTTTCTTCAACAGTACAGTAGTATCTTCCCAACAAGCGGTGATGGTTTTGTACACTGTGTTGTGCAACACCATTACATAGGTCTTCTTTGCGGGTGTCATTCAGGTGTTCTTGGAGACGTTCCAGGAGTTGTCGATGTCACTCCCCTACATATACTGTGTCACATTTTCCACAAGGAACACAGTACACTACTCCTTACTGAGCAGGTGGTGCTAAAACAGAGGGTGCCGTCGGCAAGGAACTCGTAGAAGGGAGGGGAGGGAGGAGACGTGGAATTTTCTTGCTTTTAAGATGTTTTGTTTTTTCAGGTTTCGTGGGTACCTGTGCCAACATTTTACCCCGTTCTGTTCCACCTTGTGGACAACTTCACTGCACCCAGGAACGAACGTAATTATCTCACTAAGCGTGTCATGGGAGTTGCTAGTCTGTACTGGAGCAACCTTGGGATCGCTGTGGTAAACGTCCAAAGTTTTGTGGTAAAGTGTTTCTCCTTGGTTGATGTACCCCACACAGTTGCATTTTCCTTCCCTCGTGTTCGTTTGTTGTACAGTAATACTGAGAAAAAAAATTACTTGTGAATTTTTCAAGGAGCCGTTGTTTCTTACCAACGGGCATGAATTTTAAACATGGATGAGTTGGGTTTTTAAGCCTTGAATTTCGGGATTTTAAATTTAAGGCATTTCAAGGACTTTAGGCTGTGTACAAACCTTGAATAAAAATTCACCAATATCATACCACGAATATTTTACCCAGAACATAAACAATTGATAATTGACTGTCGGCAAGTGCTAGGAGCTCCCAGAGGAACCAACAATGATGCAACAACCCCCACAGTTCGCACTTCAACCACATCAATAAGACGCAAAGAAAATCTGGAAAAGTGTATATATATTTTTTTATCATCACTATACAACAAAGTAGGGATGAGTCGGTAACCGAAACCCGACAGCGAAACCGATTCGGATTTTGTGTCTGTTTTTCGTACGGTGTTCGAAAATCAAAAAAATGGATTTGTTGTTTTACATTTTTTGTTTTAATAATTATCATTTTCTACGTATAAATGACAGCAAAGCTTCTAGCTATTAAAACGAAAATAGTAAAGGAAAATGGTGCCACAGCTATACCCATGGTCTATGATGCTGCTGAAAGTGAAAGCAGGAGTAAGTTGAAGCATGAGTCTACGGAACTTTTCATGGACTCATGGTTGAAGCTAGTAATACACCTGTTGCAAGAAGAAAAATTAGGAAAATCTGGTTGGGGGTGGATGGTGGCAAAAACCGATACCGAAACCGAACCGAGGTTTTTGGGCATGAAAACCGAAACCGGAACCGAAATCAAAAAAAATTAAACCGTCCCATCCCTACAACAAAGTACACTACGCAACAAGTGTATCACCGCCCACAAGAAATTCTACCTGTCCTTTATAAGAAAGAGTCCCTATTCACCAAAATGGCGACTAGCAATAGAAAATGACGCAAATACGGATATCTAGGCAACCATATAAGCTAGACGAATGGTTTATAGTTCAGATTTATAAGGGCAATACAACAGTTTTTTCTGCAACAGCACTGAGTAAAAGTTACAACTCCCTAAATGCATAAATTGTAAAAACCAAGCATCGTGAAAGATTGATACGTAGCGAGTACTTTTTAAGGACTACTTGGCAAGTACGGATTTCTACTGGATTGACATTTGAGAGAATTGGGTGAATATAGCATGTCAATGGAATAAACTGTGTTCATTTGACGCAGCCTACAATTTAATTCCCTATAAGTGTCAGCATATACAGTAGAGACCAAATATGCACTTGGGGTCTAAATTGACAGTGGTTAAATGCATCCTGATTTGAAGACTTACACGCTACTTTTTTATTATCATCCTAGCTTAACTGCTTTTTTTGTAATTGGGACTCTACATCATTCATTTCTTAGGAGGTAAAATATGCACCAGGGGATGAGATGAGTTTGCAGGGACAACCATGTGCTGTGCAAGCTACCACCTGCCAACTCCGTGCATGAAATATCAATGCTAGAGGAGTTGGGGGGGGGGGGACATATGTTTTAGTACTTTTTTTTAGTTGCGCATTTCTACATTCTTACACACCAAATTAGGTCTACTGTCAGGGAAATAAAACATCATAACCCACCGTCAACATCAGAACCCATACTGAAATTCCATCAGTGCAATGAAGGTAGTGAAAAAAAATATATACCAAGAACCCTATAAGGCATTTCAGTTAGCCAGTGGCATTACATTTGGCATCAAGTTCAGTGATGGCAATTTTTTCAGCCGACCATCCTAAATCTCTGAAACATTCTCACGCTCCATGCCGTGAAAAAAAATATTAAATGTGAAACTTAACACTTTGTTGAGAGCTTACTGTAGACGCTAGAACTATCAGTTTTCAACTCTGGCAGATGGCAGTAAATCTTACGGGCCAACAGATGAATCAAAATAGAAACAGTAAAATAAAGGTGAAGGAGACGAACAAAAATAGTTTTCAAGTAAAAAAAAAAAGACAAATTAAACCGAATCTATCAATGAAATGAAAAACTAAATCTCTTGGAACTTAAACTAACCTAAACTTAAATAAAATACACAACCAAAGCCAAGCTTGTACGGTTGGATGAGCAGAGAAAGTTCACTGCTTGGCAGAAAGTGTTTTGTCATAGGCTGCCTACCAGCCATTAACAGATCTGGCTTCTACAACATTACAAGGAAGCCGGTTCCAGTGGTCAATCGCACGATACGAAAAGTAGTGTTTCCCGACATTAGTGTTCACACGTGTGCGTTGCAACTTGAGGCGGTGTCCACGAGTGCCAACAGAGGAAGCCTGGGTGAAGTACAGTTTAGCCTCAGTACGATCAATCCCACTCAGAATTTTGTAGGTGTAAGTAGGTCACCTCTAACGCGGCGGTCGTAAAGGCTCTACAGGCCAAGCTCCCCGAGCCTAGCATCGTACAGAGTGCACGAAGAAAATGATATTTTCTGCATTCCTCCAGAAGAATGAAATATTAGGAATGCTACTACATTTCACTAGCAGCTTGAGAATGACTGCACGCAAAGGGGATACGTGTGTTTTTAAAAAGTCGTAGGTTGTGATGTCATGCGCTTTCTGAGCAGCAGGATAAGCGATATACAGATGCATGATCTCCTACATTGAAACACCTATCCAACAGTAGATTAAATAGGCTACATTATTAAATTTACTGCAGTAGTGTGTACTGTGGAGTAAAATCAATGTTGGATATGCCAAGTAAAATACTGATATCAAATCGGTATCAGAAAAAAACAGTATCGAATCGATATCTGACACAGCCTTAATTACTGACTAGCGGAAGCCCGTGCTACGCACGGGTGGTGTTTGATGCACCGTTAAAAACACTGGGACGATTTCCTTCCTCATGTGTTTGTTACGGAGTGCGTGTATCCAGTCTATGTGTTTTTGTGTACCCTGGCTAGGAAAGGGTGTTTTTCGTTTGCTTCACTCCCTCATTCAGCGTATCCCTTGTTCCGGAGTCCATACACTTACATTACATATGATTCTTTCCTGCAAAAATGGTTGGAATACGCGTTTGTACATGTGAAATAAATAAATATGCCTTTGTGCATGTGAAATAATAAATACGCCTTTGTACACCGGAAATAAATAAATAGGCATTGGAGACATTGTAAGGGAGGATTTAAAATACGAAACGAAGCTTCAACAATCAGCAAGAGGGCGAGCGGGCTCATTCTTCCCACGGTAGCAAAGAAAAAGGGCGAGCGACCGACAATGAAAACGGATATGTGCTCTATCAATTACTTGCGGCCGTC
>JAHWFP010242622.1:0-17505 GCA_023313725.1 Lithobius niger
ATGTTCCGGTATCTTACCGAACGTCCAGTCTCCTTTTCCTTTTGTCCGCATTCTGACGGAAGTGTACTGTTTCCCGCCAAACGGCTCCTTTCTCGTTTCGATCACGAGATTCCCGTTCTCCGTGAAGGCGTTTTCTTCCCGATAATATTGCAGTTCGTTGTTTCCCCATCCGCACAAATCGGGACATCCGTCGCCAGTTTCAAATTCCCACTTGGTTTTGTCGACTTGCGACCCGTCGAATTCGTCTTCCCAAACTAAAACCCACTGTTTTAAGTCGACGGGAGACAGCAAACCCGCAAAAAACGTGGTGACCACTGCAATAACGACTAGGGAAGAATTCATTGTTGAACGGCGATGTATCTAACCTACGGGAAAAAAATAAAAATAGAAACGATAATAATGGTAGATTGGCAGGATTTCACAAGAAGAAGGCAACCTTACCTTTTTTTTTTAGGAAATTATAATTGGCAAACTTTGCCTCGACGTAAATGTACATTATAAATACCCACCCTCCCCACCGACTTACCCCATTGTGTGGTCTAATCTCCCTCTCCCCCCCCCCATACCTACTGACCCTTGTGTGTGTTCAAATTCCCCCTCTGTACCACCAGTTGTCCCTCCATATCCCCCCATTGTGTGGTTTGAATACACCCCCTCCCCCCATTTTTGCTCCCCCTCCTTTGGAAGCCCTGATGTTTGGTCTTCTTAGGAAAAGTGTTTTCAAAGGAGGGCGCTATTCTTATTCGTAGTGTGGCTGAATTGCCTGTTTCTCAGTTTTGATACCAAGCGCGATAAGCCTGAAACAACGATCGTGTGTTATTCAACTCGGCTGTAGTATCCAGCATTATTGAAACAATATTTTGTTTGTTACCTACAGGATGGTTCTCGTAGTCTAGATTAAGATATTGTTTGCGTGTTATTATTAGTATTATTACTTTATTACTTGAGTACTACAGACCCCAACGTCATCGACTCACTCTACTTATTGCTAACTGGTTTGCGTGTTGCTGTACCGATGGTTTAGTGGTTTAGTGCCGTTGTAGGGGTTGCATGATGGTCATTGGTCAATGTTGACTAGAGCTTCAGAATCAATCAATCAATCAATTGTTGTTACCTATTGTTACAGGGCATATCCGGGCGTATTACTCATATCGATTATTATAATTATTAAAATTCGTAACATTATTGACATTGTTCATTGTTCATAGAACCAGCAGATGACCACAAGCGGTTAACTCTCGCTAAAACCACTTAAACCCTTTGAACCAGCAGCAACGCTCAGAACCAGAACGAGCGCTATCTGTTATCTGTTATAATGACCTTTGCATACAAACCTCAAGGCCACGTGTGAAATAGGTTGTAAACAGCCTCTTCTGCAATTCAGGCAGCTTTAATTTAATTTCATTTACCGAGTTGAAGCGCCCGTTAGGGCATTACATGTCTTTGAACACAGTTTTCAGTTGAGAAAATGTTTATAAATCTGGTACGGGATGACAGATGACAGATGGGAAACCACTATTTAAAAAAGTGTATTGTGTAGAAAAATCGAATATAGAACTTTACGCAACAATAATTCATGCTGGGAAAAATAAAAAAAATATACGAAATATTTGACAGTAACGTTGTATAACGTTATGCACACAAGAAGTAAAAATTGGTGCGACTGAACAGAGGACTGGTAACACTTTGCACTTACACGCTACGCATACGTACAGATTTTCAACCCTTATTATTTTCCCCCTAAATAAGCTACGCCACCATTTCAGTCAGAAGTACTGTGCAGTTAAAGCCGGTGATGTGTCTTTAATAAAAGCGTCAGGCGTATATTGAAAAAGAATTATCATTTGGATAATGGGGCAAATGCCGTCCGTATAACTGGACTTTCTTGGACGGTTTAGACGGGTTTCCTAGGCGGTTGTCATCTTTAGATGGATTTTCTTGACGGTTAGATGGCTTGTCGTCTTAAGATGGGTTTACTTAGACGGGTTGTCGGCTTTAGACCAGTTGCCAAATACTTTACGTGGACATTTGGCTCATTATTTTAGTCTGATCTTCATTCCAAATAGGCACAAACTTGCAGAGAAATTACTACGGCAGCTAAAACTTGTAATTGTTTACTTCTAACTATATTAAAAAGAATTAAAAACAACAGTTTAAATTCCTTATTTTTAGCTACTTTCTACCAAATTCCTTGATTTCTCTTATCTTTTAAATTAAAAATTCCTTTTTTTCTTACTTTTTGTCCCCCTAAATCTGCTACGACTGAAAATTCTCCTTTTGAACTTTTGCCGAAAAAGACCATGACAAGAAAAGTGTAGGAAGATTTTGGATTCTGTGTCAAAAATAGACATAGGGATAAAAAAAAAGATGTTCTTTACTTACCAAATCCAAACGTCAGACTGGTTTATCAGATGGAGTTCTTCTCACAAATTTATCTCCAAAAGATGTTACTTTTCCTGCCGTCATATTTATCAACCTATAATACTCCGAAATGGGCGTTTGTACGCGGAAAGTCTAATTGTAGCAGGAAATGTTTGTCCGTTAAACTAACGTCAAAAAGAGGATGGTGTAATTGCAGCCAAGAAGGAAGACGGGAAATCAGATCTGTTAAACCTTTTGAATTGCTTCTATAGAGAGTTTTGCAAATTTATTACTGTAGGAAGTAATTAATCTTTCAAAATTTTGAAAGGGTGAGAATGGGAGACAGGCTGTATTACAGAAGATTAATGTTGATGAATGTGTTGGACGTGTTGCATTTGCATTTAAAATGCGTACCAAATCCCCACTGGGACAAAGGGAGTCCCCAAGTTTTCGCCGTAGAAAGTATTAATATCATAGCTAAAATGGTTGCCATCAAATTTTTCGCCGCAACCATGAGCCCTCAATCGTAACTGAGACATTGGTGGCCGTCAAGTTAAATTTGAGTGATTTCGGTTGGGACCACTTGGTGGGTAGCCATTTTTTGGCTTTGATATCAATACTTTCTACGGTGAAAACTAGATGGGTCCCTTTATGTGTAGTTATGGTATGATATCCTAACTTCGCTGTGTTACGGTTTTCGTTTGCTTAAAGTATTATTGGTTATGGGTTGGAGTCTGACCGTCGCATCAAAAATTTGATCAATGGAATCTTGACGACAAAAAAATCACGTCGAAAATTTGATCATTAAGCTGAGAAAAAAAAATTTTTGTAAACGTGAGCGATGACTGCGGAAAAACTCATTTCGTGACCTCGATCAATGAGCTGAAAATAATTCATATCGCAATTTGATCAATGAGCCAAAAAAATTTAATTCGGAAACTTAAGGCCCGTACTCTGAACGCTGACTAAAACTCGTACTTGACTTGAAATGACGTCACACCTATTTAGTGCCGTTCACCACCAGAACTTCTTTTGGATACATTTGGAAGAAATCGGGTGGTGAATGGCACTTACTATAAGGTGTGACGTCACTTCAAGTCAAATGACGTCACACCTATCAAGTGTCATTCACCACCCGATTTCTACTAAATGTATCCAAACGAAGTTCCGACGGTGAATGGCACTAAATAGGTGTGACGTCATTTCAAGTCAAGTACGAGTTTTAGTCAGCGTTCAGAATACAGGCCTTAAGCAATGAACTGAAAAAAAAAATCATTACAAAACTTGACCACTGAGCTCAGAAAATCATGTCGAAAACTTGTTCGATGAGATTTAAACTCGTCGCCGCGTGGAATTGTGTTCGATTCCTGGCCACACGATATGTGCACGAGATATCGTTTCGCTGCCAAGATGGCCGCACACTGGACTTCACGGAAGTTCGCCGATGCTGGTTTGTTTTTTCTAATATACTTTCTTACTGCAGTTTCGTCTCCCTTCACTGGTCATTGAAATCAGAAAAATCATGTCAAAAACTTAATCATTGAGCTGAGAAAAATCCTTTCGTCAACTTGAACAATGAGCTGAAAATGTTGTCGAAAACTTGATCAAAAAAGTGAAAAGAAAGGCGTTATGCCCCGCTTCTGGGATGGACATGTACGGCAACGGCACGATCTGCCCCGTGCGAGAAGAGAGCTTAAGAAAGCATTTGACCCTTAATAAAGATTGTGCGCCAAATGAAGATAATTTTTGAAGATGCTCTGTAGCCTACTAAAAAAAAAAATTGTTAAAAGTGCCAACAAGAATGGTTTAGCCCTTCAAAGCAGTGATATCAGCAGATATCAAGACGTTCAAAGGAGTGATATCAAAACATTCGTTAAGTTAATCCTGCCGACTGTTTAGCTCAAAGCTTATTGTGCGCGGGGTGTATCTTGAGTCCTGCAAGTATTTTGTGAGCGGCTACGTCTTCCTGGATGGGGTGGCTTTAATCGATGGCCGCCATTGTTTTTGTAACCATCTTGGATATCAACAAGGCAAGATGCTACTAAAAACGTACAATCGATTATCTGTGTTCGTTCTGCGGAGAACTCAAGATAGGCCGCGGACACTATAAAAAGCTTTGAATTGGAGCAGTAGGCTGTTCAAAGGTTAAATGAAAAATTTGACCATCGCCATTTTTTTCGGTCAAGTTTTTCATTTAACGTCTGAAGTACAATCGGTGGAATTAGCTTTGCGGTAGTTCGTTCATGGGGTGATATCACTACTTTCTAAGGTGAACACCTTTTGGTCAGTTTTCGGGTCATGCTTGTTACACCATGCAGAATTTTTACACTGGTCACCACTCTGATTGGCTAAAACTTGGTGGGTTCTTTCACGCTTGTGGGTTTTGTTTTTGATATCACTTCTTTTGCATTTTTTTTTGTTGCATCTTTATTTTGCCAGAGCCCAGCGCCCAGCTACAGCTTTGTTTTTATCGCAAGGGAAACAACTTTCTTGTCAAAGTAACTATCGAATTAACATGTCCTATGCATGGACGTGTGGATATTGCTTAAAATGCGCGGGGAAGGGACGAGACACGTTGGCATTCTTAAGTAGGCCATTTATTCGCATGAATTTCTGATGAACGCAATATAGCGTTTTTGTATGGGTCTTCGATTCTGAACTTGTGCCCAGTTGCCTGTTATTTCACTTTTATTATAGTTTTCTTTTATATCGCTAAGCTACATACGTTTCACATGTCTACGACCGCTATTGGTTTTGCGAAAATCTAAACTTCGCCCTAGCAGTTTTATGCATTTCTAATAACTGCAGTAGATTACAATCCACTCAATACCACAATCGATATAAGTGTTGGCCTTTGAAAGTAGTCATATAATAGAACCAGGGAAGGGCCGCCAAGGTTAACCCTTTCGACCAGCAAATTTGATGCATTACCCGCTTCTTTGGTTTAGTGTGCTAAGATTGATACAATTACCTACAAGTGTGAAGGGCTGAATAATATCATTGTCGGAGTCATATGATTGTGTACATGTGTTTAACACGTTTTAGCAGTCTAGAAAAATAGTGATAATAACAAATTAAGGAACTGGGCAATGCGTCATGTTAGTTGGTTAATGAGATTAACCTTGGCGGCCTTTCCCATGTTTTAGCAGTCTATACCATGTCTAAAAAACCGCTTTGCCACGAATGTTGTGAGAAGCAAGCACACCTCAGGGTTCAGAGCAAATGGCCGCCACCC
The DNA here is from genome assembly GCA_023313725.1 of Lithobius niger. Taxonomy (NCBI): domain Eukaryota; kingdom Metazoa; phylum Arthropoda; class Chilopoda; order Lithobiomorpha; family Lithobiidae; genus Lithobius; species Lithobius niger. Next base: position 5,597 of record JAHWFP010242622.1, read on the forward strand.
AAGTGAATGCCGGATACAGTTCCATGAAGTCCCATAGTTATAAAGTTGTCTCATGATGCGAAAAGGTTCCGGAAAAAGTAAAAAAAAGTCGTCGGTTGATGTGAAACTTCTAATACAATACTCTTTCCTGTTGGAACTGTTCTACGCTCTTACAGTTCGGGTTTATTTTATTAATTTCCCTCTCCTATTTTTTATTTTTCAAAAAAATTCTTATTTTTCATGAAATTTCTTCAAGATTTTTGTGGGAGTAATTCCACAGTCCCCTGCAATTGCATCTCTCACTTTCTTGCTTCCTTTGCTTCGTGGGGTTATGAGCTCTAATGCCTGCTTCGTGGGGTTATTAACTCTAACGCCTACTTTTAGCATAGAAATGAATCTGAGAGTCACGACAATGTTAGCAACAATATGCACCTGAATAATTCCTCTAGTTTCTAGCCAGAGTTCTTACCATCGCTTTAATAATGCCAGTACTAGAAAAAATTTGAAGTCGTCAGTTTTTTGTGAACCACTCTGTATGGTTCATATCGTTGTACCATAGTGTTATACCATTCTTGTTTCTTGCCGAGACATCTATGAGTTTGAGGTATTTTTCTGAACTTGAATAAACACAATAATCAGTCACAGTTAATTTAGTCTTTATTCATGATGTTTACAGCAACGAAATAAAGTTGTAAATGATCCAAATTAAATGCTTGCTTATACTACTTAAACTTAGTAGGCCAACCTACATCACATAGTTCATTCCAGCGAAGTACAAATAACAACTGCTGCAAAATCAAGCCATTTTCAGCTGGTGAAAAGCAAATATTTTCAAAAGCATAGAAGTTCGTGGACGGGTACTTTCACGACATCATTCCACCATTCGGATTCAATGGGCGTTACCATGAAGATGAAGGGATCTCTCAGAGTCAGTCTTTCGTGGTAAATGACAATATCAGGGTAGGGGGATGTAAGTCCAGTTGAAACATGCAATTTTACCAGAGTTTTTTGGTCGTACAATGTTCTGTAGCCTGTAAGATATTTGAAAGCCACTTGCAGACAGAATCCCGAAAGAAGGGCTTTTCGTACATCAGTGTATTCTGGGTCATTTTGCGCTTCAAGATTTTCATAGAGGCCGAGGTTTTGTAAGACGACCTTCAATTCACATCGGATATTAACCGCCAACTTCAAATACCGGTAATGCACGAAATTTTCTTTACACCAGTCTTCATTTTCTCCGTTCAGAATGAAGGCATTGAACACGTTCAGCAGCGTGATGTGGTCTCCGTAACAACTGGTAAACCGCTTCCTGGTTTCGGTTATTTCCAATTTCTTCTTTTGGTTCCAAATGAAGCTCCCTGGAATTGAAAGCATAGCCCCAATGGTCATAATGTCTTCTGTACATCCGTATTCAATGCAGCCAGCAACCACCATTCTCGCTACACGCGGGTCCAAAGGGAATTGAGCTAAAAGGGCTCCCAATTCAGTGGTTTCATTGTCCGCATCTAACGCTCTCAATTGGCGTAGCTGAGTCTGGGCAACTAGTATAGCTTCTGCGTCAGGCGGATCCATGAAGTTGAAGTCGGCTACATTCTTGATACCCAAACTCTTCATGTCCAAAATCATGGAGCTCAGATTTGACCTCAGGACCTCTGGTAAGATGAACGGCTGCAAGGAGTTGAAGGTTTTCTCTGTGTACAGACGAAAACACTTTCCTGGTTGTGTCCGCCCTGCTCTGCCGGCTCTCTGTTGAGCATTGGTCTTCGTAATTCGAACTTTTTTCAACACTTCCACTCTAGTTTTTCTGTGGTAGACCTTAAAATTCATGAAGCCACAGTCGATAACGAAAACGATTCCGTCAATAGTGATAGACGTTTCTGCCACGTTGGTTGCTACGACGACTTTTCTAGTGATGCCTCGATTGGAGTCGGGAGGAGTTGGCTTAAGGACCAGATCTTGTTCTTCCTTTGATAGTTCTGAATGCAGTGGTAGAATCCTCAGTTCGCCATAGTTGTAATCCGGACTGCTGACCCACTCTTCAAGCTTCGAGCACGTCGTCCCGATTTCGTTTTGTCCCGTGACGAAGATCAGAATGTCACCACGCCTCGTTTCGTGTTTGTGGATATTCATGACCTTGTCGACGGCGTCATCCGCGGACTTCCAGGAATTCTTCGACGAGTATATCACCTGTATCGGATGCAATCTTCCCGGAATTTTCAGAACTGGAGGATTTTGGAAATACTTCTGAAACTTTTCAAGTTCCAACGTTGCGCTCATGATAACCAAGTGAAGGTCATCCCGTTCTCTGACTATGGTGTTCAGCAGACCCATCAGGACATCGGCGCATCTACCTCGCTCGTGAGTCTCGTCCAGAACCACCACGCCATACTGACTTAACATACGATCTGAGGAAATTTGTTTCAGCAGTACGCCGTCAGTCAGGTACCTCAGAATGGTCTTGGCAGACGTGAAATTGTCAAATCTAATGTGGTAGCCAACTTCTTCTCCCAATTTCACTCCCATTTCTCCGGCGACGCGCTCCGCTATGCTCGATGCCGCCAGGCGCCTTGGCTGTGTGCATGCCACTCCTTGCTTCTTGTCCGTGAATTCAATGCACCATTGGGGTATCTGAGTTGTCTTTCCACAGCCTGTCTCGCCTTCAAGGATCACCACTTTGTTGTTTTTTAAAATCTGCATGAATTCTTCTTTCTTGCTCCAAATAGGAAGCATCTGAGGCTTATCGCATTTGACTTCTTGAAATGGCACAATGTGGGGCTGGCTGTCAATCAGTTTAATTTCTTCTGGAAGTGAAGACATTGCTTTACAAAAAGCCTGCTCTTCACCGCCCTTAGATGACGACTGCAACTCGACCCTGATTTCTGTCGCCATAACAATTTTTTTGAAAATTGCGTCAAGTAACTCCTCGCCAGTCTCCTTCAAAGGCCTTTACGATCCCGTATAGGAGTACGCAAACTGCCAGAAAAGGCTGAAGAAGGAATCTCTTTACAGAAAGCAACCAGATGGATCGGTTTGGTTTCGAGTTACCTGGGGACTGAGCAAGCATGGTTATCGGGCCCAGAAGTCTTCAATGGGACCAGATGATTTACGTCGAGTAGGGAGGATGATTTGGCCTCACCGATTTTGTCCCAACCAGGTTGGTCCCTCCCAGTTGCTCTAATTTGGTTCCAGAAATGGTATTTCAGTTGCGAACAACTATTAATTGTGCCGTTGATTATAAAAACGAGTGTGAGATATAGCAGTTTATCTGTGAGAGCGTGACCTCACACTCAAACCTCCTGCTCCCACGCTTCCATCCATTGAACCACTGCCGTGACCCTACTTCGTTTCAATGTTAAACTAGTGCTGAGATGGTGGAAGCATTAGATAAGCATGAATCCCTTTTCGTTGCGCGGCTTGGCACCTGTTCGATTTCAAACCTAATAAATAAGGCGATCAATGCCACGCCATGCCATTCCGAACTAAGTCGGTTCCATTTTATATTACGTGAGATCATTATTGAAAGGTTTAACAAAGCTAGGCTGGTGCTTGTAGCTAGGGTCCACCCCGGTAGCACAGTTGGTACAGTGCCCGGCTAGCAAACAGGACGTCCTGGGTTCCGTCCAGTCGGGGCAGTTCCTTTCTAACTGTTTGCTTCGGTAACCTATTGTGATTAGTTTACGGGCAGACTCCTATTTACATACAGGAACAAAAAAAGTAGGCGGATTTTCTTCTTAGAAATGGGTTCTGACTAAGAAATGCATTGTTTCTAATTTGGAGGTTTTAAACCCAGAGTTAGTCAATGTTCTTAAAGGGATATACCTCCCAGCGCCATTTTTCTCGATCCTCCACATCAAGTACGGCCCCAAAGGTCTATTTACTTGCCGTTAGTCATTCCCTTGGTAAAAATCCGTTTTAAAATGTGGCGTCTAGGAGATTTTCTGTTGAATATTACTAACTTTATTTACGTTCGTCCCGAACATATATGATGCATCGCGCGCCTACAATGACCTTGAAGTTTTATCTGTGTGTTCGCAGTATTAATTTTAATCGTTTGCTAGTAATTACTATGAGATCAAAAATCTAGAAGGCTAATGCAGTAAAAATTAAAATTAATTATTCCAATAGATCGCCGAAGCAAAATTATAAGACATTAGTCTAGAAAATTATAAATTGTGATTTTAAAATACAAGAATCATTCTGGTTTTTGACGACACAATCAATGGGTTCACGCTGCCTGGACTATTAGGCTCAATGCCAACTGAGACAGTAGCTACTTTTTTCGCTGCGACGAACGAAGCTACCGTCTCAGTTGACCTTAGCTGTGGTAAATACGCGGATGTGATCGTCGCGTGGGTGTTGTGAGGCAGGCGGAAGGTTATAAGGCAGGCTGGATGTTGCTTTAATTTCGCAGTATTACACTATAGCTGGAATTACTGACTGCACTTGGTGCTAAAGTAGAGGCTAAACTTTTTTTTAGCAAAAATATAAAAAAAAATCGTCACTGCAAAAATCACTGGTGCAATGTCATTGCCATCTAGGAGTCATTTGGGTGCTGCTTAAGCGCCGTGAAGGAAAAAGATTCACTTGTCCGATTTCTCATTAGTAATGGTGTCATTTGGTGCAGAAGCATCGAATGTATAAAAATCATGGATTTAACGTAAATCACATACCAACCATTTTAACAGGATGCAATTTTTCACATAAAATCAAAGTGAAGTCATACTTTCGAAATTATACCCATTCATAATTTTGAAGCACTGTTGTCAGACAGATGTACTTAAGTAGGAAGCTGATTTCGGTGCGTTGTCCAGCAATGATTTAACAATGTCATTGTTTGTTTTTTAGGGAGCAAGAACCCAAACTGGGTTATCTGCCCCGCGATGATGAGAAGGACTATTTTGCTGGAGAAATCCATTTAGAAAACCCAGGATCTTTGACATGCCACAATCGGCATGAGGTGCCACAATTTAACTATGTGTTCTCATTATTATAACACTAGTCGGACGGAATGAATTTGCCAGTGTTAGTTTCTCCTGGTGTTTGATGTTGTTAGGAAAGTAAGTGACTAGTCCTTTAATTTTACTCGTCCACAATGCGACTGGTTGAACTTTGACCTTACCTCCGTGCACTGACATATGAATATTTCGTGTGATATAAGTGTTAACAGTACTTCCCCTTCTTCTCTCCTCCCCTACCCAGTCACTTTCTCCTTCTCCCTCGTCCTCTTCCCCCCTCTCCTGTTCTCCCCTCTCTTCTCTTCCCCTTCTTCCTCCTTTTCTTTCCCTCCTCTTCTTGCCCCTTCTCATCCCTCACTTTCTTTGCCACAACTCTTCCTTTTTCAGAAAATTCGATTGCTTACCACAACCCTCCTTTGTTTGTCCAATGGGACAATGTCAACTGGACTTTACACCGAAATTTTAGCGCAGCCCTTGAATAGTCACATACCTGTGTTTGACTGAATGCTAAACTCTGGGATATTGGGCGTTGTCACACCCTGGGTCATATTATCGCAGATTCTGTGGACCAGCTTGATCTTCCGGTGGCGCCGAACGGTACCAGAACTCTTGTACGGAGATATGTGAATCAGATCCAAGAATCGGGTTTGGACATGTTCTTATGCATGAATGCCCTGGCCTTTCGCTTCTCTTTTGAGGTTTTGACGGATCTGAGGGGGAGCGACCACTTTCCTGTGCCTCTTTCCTATTGTGACGCGAGCACCAGAGGCCTCAGCAGGACTAAGGTTTCTGTAAGCCCAATCATTGGGTCTGACAATTTTGCCCAGGATCGAGAAGTGGGTTAATGGGGTAGGTGTAGTGGGTGGTTTCCTTGAAAGTAGGCAGATGGGCATAGGCGCAATGCAGCTTGGTGGACTCCAGTTGTGTGGTTGCTACCAGAGATAGAGGCATACCTGGCAGCGGTTTCAATGCTTCCACTCTTAGCAGCGGTGGTTTGAGTTTATTGAGATCAGCCAAGAAACTAGGTTTCTCTGACTTGCAGCTGCCAGATTTTTGTGTCCTTACGTATTCGTTGGCAGGTCTTGGGCTTCTGCAGCGTTGTTTTCAGTCCCAGCTGTGCACTCATATGATTGCATTTGGGATTGGGTGGAGGCTCTTCTTCCTCTCTCAGTCCAGTTGGACTGTCTCTGTTGGTTAGGTTAAGGGTTACTCAGGCTGCTTTGGCAACGAGTTGGTCGATAGTCTTACCAGGCAGGACTCCAATGGAGGTGCTACCAGTGTGAGACTTTCGTCCCCCTGTGGCTGGGATTTGGGGGGATGAGTGTGCTTGGGATTCGTCCTCCAGTGTGGTGGAACAGTGCTTATTCGGGTTGCATCCCACTGTGGCCTGTCCAAGACCCTTAACGGACTCTCATGGAGGGAAACAGCTTGGTATTGAGGTTGAGCACCGGACTTCCTTGCCTGTGTGTGCATGTGGAGGTGGTGACGAGACGGTGTACCACTTCTCGTTCGAGCGTCCTCTCTGGGTGGAGCAATGCCACTTTGCCTGTGGTGGCGGGGTCGACCCCATGCAAGCTGTTCTTGGTGTCTCACTGCATTCGGCACATATCATCGGTTCTTTGTGCAGCACTATTGGTTTTTGCAAGGCAACTCGGCAGTTAATGTGAGGCCTCCCCAAGTCACCCTCGGTTCCCCCGATATGCCCCAGGTCTCCCTTGTTCTCTGCATCCTGCCTTGTGCCCGTTAAGGTTTGGTGTGTAACTACGGTTTAATGTTAAGCGAACAAGGCTTAATCCCAGCAGATCCGATACATGCACTGAGTACCTCATGCTGCACAACATACTTCCGACATACAAAGAGAAAATGTTCAACCATCTCATTTTCACCACAATAACTACACAGAGGTTACGGCACCCACCTCAACGGATTCTTTCTACAGCCTTTATTGGAGAGCCTTAGCAGAAGCTATGCACCCTCTACACCACATATTCAAATACAAGCACACTAAGGAAACACAACAGCGACAAAGACTACCTCACTAAATTGAGTAGATTCTGTCACGATTATTTATTCGGAGCCCTGGCCCGAAGCCGTATGCGCCACCTAACATCATACAAATCATTATGACTACACCATACAGTAACATCATGCAACCTCTTTCACATACACCGCACCATAACAACACTTCACTGTAACATTTCACTCTAACACCTGACTGTCACCACTCACTGCCGCAGTAATTTCCGAAAAGTCGTCACTCCGTCACACTACCGCTATCATAGCACAATCACATCTGGAAGGTGGCTCGCCTTCTCTTCCCGATTTAGGGAAAGTTCCAGCAAGCCCGCACTGACAGCAACTCCGTCTTTGGGGCATCACCATGACCCACCTCACCTTGGCAAAGTTCCAGTTGCCTGATTGCACTGGCACTCTCACCATCACATCTCGATTATCTTCTCAGCCAATTCTTTCAAAGGCTTCAAAGGGTTTTAGCGAGTGTTAACCACACCCTGTCATCTGCCCGACGAAGCCCTAAGGCCCTATGTCTGCAGCACCCGGAATGGACCCGATTCTTTCAAAGGTTTTAGCGAGCGTTCACCGCACCCGGTCATCTGCCCGAGGAAGTCCTAAGGCCCTGTGTCTGCAACACCCGGAATGGATTCTCAGGAGGTCACCCACCGAAGTACCAATTGGGGCCAATGCTGCTTAACTTCGGTGATCTGACGAGAACCGGTGTTTCCAGCACTGCAAGGCCGCAAGCCCGATTCTTTCAATTCAATTTATTTATTAAGGGTTGTGGCCCTGAGCCATGCACCCTGTACTATAGCTAATAATAAATTACAAATTACAAACGCAACACTATTACTACTCAACAACTACACGGATTAGCCACTAAATATATGACTACTGTCATTGCCACACTGGTCCTTGACACTGCTTACCTCCAAACCATTGCACTGTCCATTTCCACTGTTACAAGCACATTGAGTCTAAATCCGAGGGGAAGCATTGCATCAGTTTCCCCACAAAAGCACACACACACTCCTGAACAAGTGCACAAACCCCCAAATTACCACAACCAAAACACAACACAGAACCCTCACCAATGAGCCAATACTGCTGCCACTGCTGCACTGGTCCTAGAAAATTTGTACCCCGGAACCATTGGATAAAACCTTTCCACTGTGTACAAACAGTAACATCCTGCACACTGAAGAAGGGAGAGCCAAGAGAGTGCCAAAAGCAAAAAAAAAAGTAGCGAGACCCAGGGGCCGAACACCCAGCTGATCACAGCTGAACACCCGTCCTTACACAGTACCGCACAACAGCCCTCAATCTTGACAACACATCCCTCTCAGTGCCGAGAGACAATACACCCCGAAGTCCAGGCACGTGCGAAGCCCACATAGTAACTAGGCGTCTGTGAGCCACATATTCTTTCATTTTACCAATCAACAATCAACTTATTAGCAAAGACATAACACGTGCACCAAGAGTGGATCTGGTGCTTGCTGATTGTTATTGTTCCTAATATAATTACAATGGCTAAAATAATGTAAAACATTTGCACTGATCGTTTAGGGTCCCGTAACTCCGGAATGACTCGACCAATTGAAAAAGTGGTCTCTTTTGAGGTTGAAGAACCAGAAAATTTCTGGCTTATAGCATGTGCCGTAACTTCTCCTAAAACAATGGCAGAACAAGTGAAGTTTTCAAATTTACTCAAATTTACGTGTGGTTTCATGCTTTTACTATTGGGCAGAACTGAATATTTTTGGTGTAAATATTCCTTCCATACTTATCTGCTATCTGGCAAAGTTTCGCACTATTGAAATTTTGCTGGAGTGAGGACTTCAATCATATACATACTACGGCATCCTTACCTTTCTTTGAAAATAAAAATTGGCCAGATATGTGTAATAACATTTTCCTTGGACAATCCCAGTACAAGAACCCATCCACCACCCGCAGTGCCCTGTACTTGTGGTTGACTGGACTACTAATTATTCACGTAGATATTTTTATAGAAGATTTTTACAGTTCTAAAACTAATAAAACATATCCCCACCTTCCGTGTTATTCATACCAATGTATTTTTTTTATAATTTTTTATCTAATTGGTAAATTAGTTGCTTTGCTTTCCTTCCCGGATTTTTAGCCACATTTTCATTAACCTGGTTTTCCATGTTGTACAGGTTTATCTGGGCCCTAGTTTTATCTGGGCCCTACAGAAAACAATACAGGTGCATTCAGTTAATAGCATCTTTATTCAGGGTATGTACAGCAAAATACCAGAGTTTAATTTTTTGGGTTGATACATAAACTTTGCAAAATCCAACCTGCGTCACATTGGCTACCCCTTCGAAGTACAAACAATAAATTCTGTGAATTCAGGGTCGTATCCAGTTTATAAATATCTTCACAAGCGCAAAAGGTCGCGCACGGGCATTTTCACGACATCATTCCACCATTTTGATTCAATGGGCGTTACCGTGAAGATGAAGGGTTCCTTCAGTGTGACTCGTTCGTGGTAGATAACAAAATCAGGAAAGGGGGATGTAAGTCCCGTCGATCCATGTAATTTTATGGGAGTGTCTCTCTCATACAATGTCCTGTATCTTCCATGTTGGTCCTTAAAGGCTATCTGCAGACGAAATCCCGAAAGAAGGGCTTTTCGCACAACAGTGTATTCTGGGTCGAATTTCGCTTCGACTATTTGATCCAGTCCAAGATTCTGTAAAACGACTTTCAGTTCAAAACGGAGGGAAACGGCCAACTTCAAATATCGATAGTGCAGAAAATTGTCACGACACCACTCTTCGCTTTCTCCATTCTGCACGAATGCATTGTACAATTTCAACAGCGTAATGTGATCTCCATAACAACTGCTAAACCTTTTCCTGGCTTCCTTAATTTGGAGTGTTTTCTTATGGCTCCAAATGAAAACACGTGGCACTGAAAGCATGGCGCCGATGGTCATAATGTCTTCGGTACATCCGTACTCGACACAGCCAGCGACAACCATTCTGGCTACACGTGGGTCCACAGGAAATTGAGCTAAAACAGAACCCAATCCAGTGATTTCGTTGTTTTTATCTAATGCGCACAATTGGCGGAGCTCAGTTTGGGCAACGAGTATAGCTTCCGCGTCTGGTGGATCCATGAAGTTGAAGTTTGCTACGTTCTTTACGCCCAAGCGCTTCATGTCCAGAATTATGGCGCTCAAGTTTGACCTCAACACCTCTGGAAGAACGAAAGGATCCAATGAGTTGAATGTTGTCTCTTTGTAGAGACGAAAGCATTTTCCTGGCCGTGTCCGCCCAGCTCTCCCAGCTCTCTGTTGAGCAATTGTCTTCGAAATACGAACTTTACTCAACACTTTCGCTTTAGTTTCTCGTTGGTATACCATGGAATTCATGTAACCACAATCAATAACGAAAACAATCCCGTCTAAAGTGATGGACGTTTCTGCGACATTGGTTGATACAATAACTTTCCTTGAGATCCCTTGAATGGTATCAGGAGGAGTTGGCTGAAAAACCATCTCTTGATCTTCCTTTGATAATTCTGAATGCAGTGGCAGAATCCGCAATTCACCATACTGGTAATCTGGGCTGTTGACCCACTTTTCAAGCTTCACACATGTCATCGCAATTTCGCGTTGTCCAGGGAGAAAGATTAGAATGTCACCCCGTGCAGTCTCGTTTTTGTGAATTTCCTTGACCTTATCGACGGCATCAGTTACCGGCCACTTCCCGGAATTGCTTAACGAGTGTACCACCTCTACGGGATGTAACCGTCCTAGAACTGACAAAACTGGAGGATTTTGGAAATAATCCTTGAACCTTTGAAGGTCTAATGTTGCACTCATGACAACCAACCGGAAGTCGTCTCTTTCTCTCACTATGGCGTCTACCAAACCCATCAGGATGTCGGCATCTCTACGTCGCTCATGCGTCTCGTCCAGGATGACAACACCATACTGACTTAGCATGCAGTCCGATGCAATTTGTTTCACAAGAACGTCATCCGTCATGTACTTCAAAATAGTGCCCGGAGATGTGCAATTGTCACATCTGACGTGATAGCCAACTTCCTCTCCCAACTTAAATCCCATTTCTTCTGCGACTCTTTCCGCTAAGGTTGTCGCAGCCAGGCGTCTCGGCTGTGTGCATACTACCTTTTGTTTTCTTTCGGTGTATTCCACGCACCACTGAGGGATCTGTGTGGTCTTTCCACAACCTGTCTCCCCCTCCAGGACGACCACTTTGTTGTTTTTCAAAAGCTGCATGAATTCATTCTTTTTCTTCCAAATAGGAAGATTCTGATGTTCCTGGAATTGTACTTCATGAATTGGCTCAGTGTGAGGCTGTATGTCTGGTAGTTCGACTTCTGGAAATTGGGACAACTCTTTAGCGTAAGCCTGCAAAGAGTCCACCTCCATGCCTTCAGAAAAAGTCTGCAGAGAGTCTTTCTCACAAGATTCCACAAACGAGTCCTCAGGAGATTCCTCAGAAGATTCCTGCAACTCGGCTATGTGTTCTGTCGCCATAAGTTTTGTTAAAAATTGAGACAAACAACTTCTTGACGATGCCTCCTCCACAGCCCATAGGCCTACACGATTTCCGTAGAAGAACGCAAACTGCCAAAGTAGGTTGAAGGAGGCACTTCTGGAGAGATAGCAACCAGATGAATTGGTTTGTATCAAAGTAAACTGGGGCAACAGCTCGAAAGGTTATTCGCCCCAGAAGCCCATTACGCCTTACACAGTCATTGCTGGCATTCCTTAGGGAACACCAGAGAGGTTAGTTGCGTGTGTGACTGTATAGGTCTCTAGACTCTGATTAAATCTGAATCTGAGGTTAGTACGTTGACAGCTTTTAACGTCATTGTTGCAGTTCGTTTCTGCACGAGATTTTCAGAAAACGGATAGGGAGTTTGCGTTTGAGTTTTTATTGGGAGCGGTAATCCCTT
>JAHWFP010242660.1:0-10001 GCA_023313725.1 Lithobius niger
TGTGTATCCTCACAAGGACAGTCTTTAATGCAGACTGCTTGCTTCGTCATATTCAGTTTATTGTTCAGTTACAAAGTAGTGGTCCGGGTTGCCAATGTACCACGGTACTACAAATATTTTAAACAAGCCCAAAATCTAGATATTATCATTTATCTGTTCCACCGACAAAAATCTAAAACCCTGGATGGGTGGAAAGTTTCATCAGCCAATTGCAGCATAGGTCTCGTGGAAGATCGAAATGGCCGGAGACAACACATCCACAAGCACATCAAGAAATGTAAGGGCCATTGATACAAATTACATTCGGTAGGGATATACCCCTCAAAAGGAATCAAAGTATTAGCTTCGTGTGGCCAATATACAAGTCAGCTAACACCAACTCTCTTCAGTGATTGTGGGATAAGCCGTATGCTTATCTTCAGTGTTCATAATGGCCAGCTGTTATCGCTGTCTTGTTTGTTGTGCAAGTCTTGCCGATCAGCATGCACCTGCTGAGCAAGAGTTGAAAAGGTGTCCGAGGGACCAAGACCAAGGTCCCTTTTAATAGGACCAAGAGGGCCCCGTCCTTGCAGCATCAGCATGCTCATTCCTAGCTGCAACATGGCCCTGGACACAGCAGAAAATCCCAGTGTTCTGCTGGCCTGGTAAGCAGGAAGGCAGAGCTTGAATTTTCTGAGTTAAGGAGTTTTGTGGTACATGGAATCAATAAAGACCCTAAAATCCCTGCCTGAAGTTCAATGATCCATTCACCAGTGAGTTCAAGTTCCTGTAAATCTTTCTAAAATAAAGCATAGCCTAACGGAAGATGATGCGAAACAGCCACTCTGCCATGCACCCAAGTACATGCCCCACCCAGTCCTAACATCGATGCATCAGGGAAAATCCACCAATACATGCTAAGCTTTTGTCCAAACTTACTACTTTCGGTTTTTCTCCTGGCATTATTTCCTGGCTTAACTCCTACCAAATCTTTAGGCGGCAACGGGTCGTCCTTTGTGGTTCCTCTGCTCCTTGGCTTCACGTTACCTCTCGTGTTCCTCAAGGCTCCGTTCTTGGTCCCCTCCTGTTCAATATTTTCATCCCTGACTTACCTTCTGTTATTCGTTCTCCTAATGCCTGCTATGCTCATGACTTAAAAATCTTCTCCGACTCTGTTTCCCGCAAATTACTTCTAGAAGACATTCAACGTACTGATAAATGTCACGTCCTTTACCTTGGGAATAATAATCTGCACTTTCCTTACTATCTTTCTGGCAAACCTATCATTCCTGTTACTAATCATCCTGACCTTGGGATCCCTATTGATAACACTCTAAATTTTAATCTTCGCACTGAAAAAGTCATGGCCAGTCTTCCGTAAAGCCCATTTTGTACTGACGCGTTTCTCCAACCCTACATCCTCCCTGTTTGCTATTTTATATAAAACCTTTCTCCTTCCAGTCTTTGGTTATTGCTCCCAAATTTGTCGTTCCTACAATCTTTACTCACTTAATCGCCTTGAAAACTGCCAACGTCGCCTTACCGAATTGTGTTACACTATTCGTTCCTTACCTTATTCCGATCGCCTACATAAACTTGGGCTTTCCTCCATTCATGATCGTTCTCATCGTGGCAACATGGTACTTACCTACCAACTTAATCATAATCTTCTTGATACCCTCCCCATCAAGTAGGTCTGGTTGTGTGGGGCGTAGCTGTAAATGACAACCTATAGCTTCGTACCTCATGCCCTGAACCTACGAGAGGTCCCGTAGATTCCCCACATTTGAAGGACACGAGCATTTAATGCCTGGGGACGCGCCGCTATTTGGGTCAATCCCGGTGGGAAATTGGCCCGACGCAAGTACGGCACCAGCGTGCGCTACACGTCTTGACAAAACCAGAGGATAAATGGAAAAAAGTTCCGTGGATCGGGTTGCAGTCAAGGTACTAATGTGTAGCAACGATTGGTACTTGGAGACAAGAAATAGTTGACTCAAGGCATTTTTGTCAGGGAAGGACTGTATTTTCTCTTCCTCGAGCTTTATTGCTTTGGTCCATGCAAACATTTGGGGACAAAAACGGGGAGCATTTTGACACTGTGATGGGTTGCAAAGACGGGCTGCAAAGTTGTGCCTAAGTCATTTATGACACACAGTTAATTTTAGGTTCGTGACGTCTCACGGTGGGGGAACAAAGATAAAGGGAACAACACTTACAGTTTGTCGGCAGACTTCGTCCAACCCTCGAGACGGAGAAAATTAAATGGTACAAGCTTCATTGGGATAAACAGAAAGTCGCTCCGTAATGTACACATTCCATTACAATTGGATTGGGAGAAAAATAGGATGCATTCCGCTCGAACATGAGCGGTTACCAACCGGTAAACAACATGGGGAAGAGAGAACAGAACAGAAAACAAGTAACAATTAATTAACCAGACCATGACAATGGTCATACTCAAACGTACAAACACTCACCAACACTACACCATAACAATGGATATTCAGGTTACAGCAAAGTAGTCAGTACTTAAAACAAGATGTTGGGGCAGTGAAGTAGTGCCAAAGGCAACAGCCCCAGGCACTCAGGGACGAAACTGTCTCACAGTTTGCACAAGAAATCGCAATTCGTTGTGAACGGCTAGCTAATACTGTCTAATTGTAAAAGGAAGGGAATGACGCATTATTACATGACAGCATGTACGCTCTAAAGCTTTAGCATGTAGGCTGGCTACTGGATATATCCGAACATCCCAGTCGCCAAACGCAGATTACTGTGATGCACAGGCTAACATCTAAAGGTTGGAGTCACTAGGCAACCCATAAACCATGCAGGAATAATCACAGTTGCTGTAAACAAGGTACTGGTAGCGACATGACTGTGTGATATGCACCACATTAAGTACGTAACAGATCCTGCAAGATGTAAGCACCTAGGGATCCATCTCCATAATTGCAAGACACATTTGTGCAAGTCAAGATAACGCACAGTTAAACACCAGATCCAGGAAACGTGCTCACAGGACAAAGGAAATCTGTTTCTGTCATAAGCACAATCGAGGATCATGTTGCAGCGACCGGTGAGTCCAAAAGTGAACACACATTGTTTTGTCCGGAAGAAACTGAAAAGCATTGCAGGCTGACCTGCACTGTATCCTGTTAATATCCAGCTACAGCTTCACACTGCAAACTCAATTGGACAATGGCCATTTGAAGGTATGTTCTGCATGTTTTCCGAGAATTAAACCTCTTATTTTATAACAATGCAGCAAATACTGGTACTTCACAAGGTTAAAACCGAGTTGTAATTATGACAGCATGTCTACTAACCTATTTTCTCATAAAAAATAAAAAATTTATTTATTTAGTAGAAAATAAGTTAGTAGACATGTACCGAGGGTACATGGATGTTCTTAGAGCAACGTAGTGTTATGTCGACTTAATTTTACGACGACATTGGTTGATTCGCATCAAGAGCCTCCATGTATCCCTGCTACGTCGCATTAGTGGCGAGCTTGTAGCGAATTAGTTAAACCACCTCTTTACGTCGATATAAGGAAAGTTAGCGCGACATTGGACCTCCATGTACCCACTTAATCCGCTCTCTGGCTTGACCTAGATCTATTAGTTCGCTGTGATTGGACGAATCAGCTGGCACTAAAACGTCATTTTGGCGCCAATTCAACACCTTTACAGTTAATTCGTAAACATGAAGAAGCTTTTGACAGTTAGATGGCAAAAGGCAACGAAATTTTGAGATATTAAAAAACTAATACGAGGCAAAACCTGAAACAGGTACGCACACGGTGGAAATTATTGATGGGGAGCGTACTTACATTAAAAAAACACTAGCTGTACAAGCAGTAGCTAATTCACCTGTTAGTAGTATTGAACAGTATTAATTTAAAAAATGGTAATAATTAAATATTTTTTGATACCACATATTTATTTATGTGTTTCTGGATAGCTTATTTATTTATTTTTGGCCTTGGTCCCCGGCAACAAATTCTAGTGCTGTGGGCCATACTGTTACCTAGTGGTGGGCGCGGGTCGGGAAAACCGCGGTTCGGTGATTCGGGTTGGTTCTGGGTCTGGTCGGTTACAACAAAAAATAATTACTGCGGACTGCGGGAAGCTGCGGTTCTAAGAAATAAAATTACGTGCGGTTTTGGGTAAACTGTGGGTGAACCACAGCTAAAATAAATACCCGCTGATAACCGCATGTCATAGATAATGCGAAACTATTGTGGCGATTATTTGCTCTTTTCCTTGATGCATCTCGATTCACATTCACAACTAGGTGAACGTAAGGCCAATTGAGGCCTTATGCAAGAAAATGCAAGACCCTAAACCGAAGCTCAGTGCGCCGTCAATAGCAAATCAAACAATACAAACAGCAAATGCATGCTTGTGAAAGAGGAAGGGAGGAACGCTGACAAGATGTTTTAAAACTTATTTTTATCTAACTAAAAAAATATACTTAGTTAACAACTGAGAACGACGTTCGTTGAATTATAACAATGTCTTCGTGTGGCTTTTTTGTTTTCAATATTTTTGTTCGTAATCAATGTCTTTATTGGATTTTTATTTAGCGGTTAACCACGTTCGGGTCGAGTCGAGTTTTATTATAGCACACATTTACGGTTTCGGGTCAGTTTGGTTGTCAGTTCAGGCGTTGCGGTTCCCTGAGGATCGGTTCCAGTTTCTGTAAATGAGGGCAATTTCGGTTTCCAGAAATTACACCCGAGCACCGACTCTACTTTACTAGTTTGGTATGTTTTCATGCTGTTATTAAAGCATGTACAGCGGAAGTATACTGCTGCGGGGGGGGCAGGCACGCGCCTGTAAACAAAAGTCCACTACTCATTAAGCTGATTTTTTTACGGTCCAAAAAATTATTGTATTGTTTTAATTTAGTGATTGCCACGTAACATGACAGAGTACTGATTAAATTACTGAAAATTACATTATCAAAAATTTGTTGGCGCCAGTAAACAAAGTTGATTACTTCTTATTTGTTTTTTCCTGTCCGAAAAACCTGTTTTTATGTTTCAATTTAGTGAAGGCCATGTAACATGATAGAGCATTGATTAAATCACTGAAAATTCAATTAATAAAAATTAGATGGGTGGGGGAGGCACCAGTAAACAAAAGTCGTTTACTAGTTAGCAATTTTTTCAGAAAAAAAGTATTCTTATGCTTTTATTTACGGATGGCACATGACAGTCATATTGATGTGACAGGATATAGAGAACCCATTAAATTATTGTTTGGCATAATCAGAGCAGTCGAATTCAAACCTTCATTTTTTTGTTATAAGCAAACATTAAAATTTACAGGCTGTGACGCATTTAGAGCGTAAAAGTTGAGTTGGTTCGAACAACTCAACTCCTAAGTTCCAAGAAATGTACACTTGTGCAACCACGTCTAGCTACGCCGGCTATGCGATCGCGTTAGCTGCTCTACCATGTAACCACGCTACACCTAAACGCAAGGTCCATGTACCCACGTCGCATTAACTTTAGAACGCTTTTATCTTACATCGACTTAACACTACGTCGATATAGTGAAATGCTTCTACCTCCATGTACCCTCGGTAATGCTGTAATAAAACAATCTTGAAATCCGTAAGGTGTTAATTATTTGTATGTTTTACAAACCTGTTTCTGATTAATCGGAAATATGTTTGCAAAACATTTAAATAATTAACACCTTACAGATTTCATTAATGTTTTTTATTAATTCAGAAGATAGTTTTAAGCACGTTTCTCTGGTCGACTAATGAATTACAGTATAACATTGCACCAACTGATATGCTAGGAAATTAATACAGTTGGGAGTGGTCAATCCATATGCAAGTCAAGATCGTCGGAACTTGATATAAATATAACAAAATGAATAGAAACAGAAAATACGATTAGTACATAAATCTTCTCACTTTGTTAACACGGTCTTTTGACATTTTCCAACATTAAACAATGACAACTTTGTTAGGAGCAAACAATTTTGTGCTTAGATAGATTATCGATAACTTCCACTTCATTCATGATATTATTAGTACTATTAGCCTCTTTTACCATCGATCATTTTTTGATAATATAAAGCTAATTTGAAAAAAAAAAACACCCAGCATTTACGCGATGTGTTTTTATCAGCTTGGCAACACAAAGAGTGATTAATAAAAATGAGTTACACTTAAAATAAGCTCGAACGGTATTTGAAACGAAGATACGAAACTGCAATATAAACTAGATGAAGGCAAAGAACCGAAAAAATTCACAATTACGCATGTGGTTAATTATCAGTGGTAATACCATTGAGGTGAAACTGAAGCTTCAGTTCTGGTGATAAGTCCTTATTGGACGGTTGAATCTACAAATATAGCTTTACAGAGAAAATTGAATGATGACACCTTAAAGAATTTATTCATCTGATGGTATAAACTATCTAGTTGCTAGTTTATAGTCACATTATTAATATTTAACAATTTTTTATTGTTTATTATAATGTCACTGTATGGGATGAATATCACAAATAATTTTTTGACTTGAAGTAAACAAGACTATGAAAATTATCTTTATTCTTTGTTTTGGTAGTTGCAAAGGTATTACAGATAGTGGGTCGTTGTTAAAAATACACAGTATATCCCTAGTGCATTCATAATTGTCTGAATATTTGTGAAAAAATAATGTAAATTCAAAGAATTTTTAAGACAATAAATATTCTTTTTTTTGTTTTCAGAAATAATGGCTTTTAATAACCGTCGTGGTGGGGACGGAGGTGATGGTGGTAAATCTGGTGAACGTGGACAAGATGGAGAAGATGGCGGGGAAGGTCATGGTGGGCATGGTGGTGAGGCTGGACATAGTGGTGAAGATGGTCATGGGGGTGAGGGTGGTGATGGAGGCGAAGGTGGTCATTCTGGAGAGAGTGGTGAAGATGGTCATGGAGCTAATGGCGGTGATGGAGGTGATGGCGGCGTAGATGGAGAAGATGGAAAAGATGGTGAAGACGGTGGTGGTGGTGGTGGTGGTGGTGGTGGTGGTGGTGGTGGTGGTGGGGGAGGTGGGGGAGGGGGTGGAGGAGGGGGTGGAGGGGGTGGAGGAGGTGGAGGAGGTGGAGGAGGTGGAGGAGGAGGTGGAGATGGAGGTGGTCATGAAAGCAAAGGCGGTGGTGGAGGGAAGGCATTTCCAGATACATATCCTGATTATACTGAGAGAAATATGGGGTGGGGACTTTACGGTAAAGTACCATTTTTTTTACTTGATTGTGATGATTTTAGCAATATAACCTTTCACAGCAGTATGTGACTGTAGAATTAACATGTTACTTTTCAATGTAACTTTTCCTTATCTTGATAAAATTGTAAATTAGTATTAAAGAACGCTTAAGCATATAAAATACAGCCTTAAAAATAAAAGCTTTAAGGAACAGATACATGAAAAATATTATAAGCCATCCGCGTTGAACTAATATGTATGGAAGATTTTCCAGCATCCCAAAAATCAGGCTGGAGTGTCTGACACGTATTGGTTTGTCACTGATGGGTTACATGTTTTTTCTTGTATATGTTCCTTTAGAGCATACATTTTTTATAGCTTACGGCTATATTTAACATGCTTAAGCTTTTTCATAATTATTTCTGTTATTTTTTCTTGTTAGAGCAAGAATAACAACGAAAGAAAATTGTAATCAACTTAAAATAACTGTTATAAGAGTCTTGTCCTTTTCAAAACTTATTATTAAGCTAAAAAATTAAAAAAATCGGTTAACTTTTTCGATATTTGGTGAGAGAAAAAGTCATAATAAAAACAACAAGAACAAGAATAATGTAGTTACATTAAAATAGCGTTCGTAGCGCCCTGGTCTTTTTCATAACCTATATATTAATCTGTAAAAAGTAAAAAATGGTTCACTGGTTCGATCTGTATGTCAAAGCACAATTTCCTCAACAATATCAACAACAACCAGGACGTAGTAGCACATTAAAATAACATTAAAAAAAGTTCTGGGCCTTGTTCATAGCCACACATTAAGCTATGCAAGTTGAAAATATGTTATTTTTTCTATACATAGCTGAAAACAAAATATCCCTAACATAAATAACACTAATAACAGTAATATTGTGGTCACCTTAAATTTGCACTAAAATGAACCTGAACCTTGCTTATTCCCATATTTTAAGCTACAAAAATAAAAAATCGGTTCATTGGTTCCATCTGTAGGTGGGAGTAAAATTCCCCCAAAAGAAGAAGATGAACAACAAGAGTATTGTTATTGTGTAGTCAATTTTAATACCGTTCATTTAGCCATAAAAGTTGATAAGCGGTTCATTTGCCCTTTAGGTGAGAGCAAAGATCACCAACAGGAAGAAACGGCTATGCTGAGGGAGCCAAACGGATCGATAGTTGTGATTAATTTTTAATATAATAAATAGTTATGACATAGACCAAAATACCGAATTTCGTTGGTCTATGTCAATTCTACGTGAAATTTTAGGGTTTCAAATTATGACGTTTCCTTATAAAAATACAAACAAGAGTATTGTAGTAACATTAAAATAGCATTCAAAAGGTCCTGGTCCTTGTTAAAACCTGCAATGTAAACTATGAATATTGAAAATCTGTTCTTGGGTTCGATCTTGACACTATTAAACTGGGTTAACACGAACAAGCACTTTGTCAGAAGCACAAGTGAACAGTAAAAAATACTGGGGAGTGTTACCTTCTTCAGAGAATGAAATACAAAATGATAAAAGCACCTCATAATACATTCTTGGTTCCACCCTATTGATGTCTTTAGGGTACGAATAGCCTAAAACATGGACAAGGCCTGGTATGAGGAAAAAATATACACCCATTGTCCCAAAACAGCTCAAAGTATTTAGTAATGGTACCATTTTACATACAGAAATAACATAATGCCAGTTTCACATCAAGAAACTGGGTTAATGTATGTCTTTGTATGCTCCAACAATATGTTGGCCATCCTTTACTGGACCAATGTATTTCTTTTTTTGCTCCACCAATATGTTGGCTGTCCTTCATCAGGCCAAGGTATTTCTTTATCATCTTTACCAACATGCTCCTACAACACCGATGGTTGGTTAAATGGCAGCTGCCTTTGGCTCCTGACGCATGTACTCTAATGTCGATCCACAGCAAGCTCACTGCGAATTAATATTTTGGCGGCGTGAGTATAGCTACAGTTATCAGCATCGTGATCTTGGTATCCCTATAACAGATAACCTTAGTTTTTCTAGTCATTGTGCTGCTGTTGCAGTCCAGAGACATTAGCGTACCTATGCGTCTGCAACATGTTTTCCCATTGTGATGTTTAAAAGACCTTTGTTTTTGAGACCTTTGTACAGTCTATTGTTGAGTACATCTCTGCTGTTGGTCTCCTTACTTGGTTCAAGTTATTAGGAAGATTGAAAATGTTCAACGTAAATTTACACGACTTCTGCCTAGCATGAGGGCAGGTCATATGCTGAGCAGTTGGAGTACTTATCTTGGGAAAGTCTCCAATTTCGACACAATCTTGTCGATCTTCATATTTGCTACAGAACTGTTAGCTAGTGCCCGTATCAGAGGGAGGGACTGCCTTTGATTACCACGAAGTCAAACACATGCACTCGTGGCCATCAGTGGCGTTTTGACTGGAAGAAACGACATCATTTTTTCTTGTTGCGCACTGGATGAGCATGGTATAAACTCTCACCTAAGATCATCGTGTCCAAAAATTTAGAAATTTTTAAAAATAGGCTTCACGAAGCATTGAGCCGCAGATAAATTTAAACATTTGTAATTTTATTGTTTTTTTTTTCTGAAATGACTTCTGTAAGGTCGTCTAGATAGTTATATGGTTGTTAATATATTGTAGTCGGTAACATGGCAATGCCATTGCTGTACAACTATCTTATGGGTGGGTTTTTCGTCCTTTTACTTCCATCCTAATAGATTTGTTTACTTAGGTAAACTTAAAATAATAATACTAATAATAGAGAAATAAGTTGGCCCA
>JAHWFP010242691.1:0-11669 GCA_023313725.1 Lithobius niger
AAAAAAGTCAAATTTCTACCCACGCAAAAGTAGAATATCTACAAAGATTTTGATTGTTCAGAAATATATCTCCAGGGCAAGTGATTACAAAACCAAAAAACCCTGGTTGAAGCGATCACCTACCAAAAAAAAAAAAAAAAAAAAAACCCAGACTCCACTTTATAAGATGACTATATTTCCTTGAAACAACATTACGTAGGAGAGACTTACGACTGCTTAGACTCGGCAAGACAGAATAATAATCATATTATTTGTCAAGCAAATTGCCGACAAGAAAAGGAAGGGACATCGAAGGTCCACTGACATCATTCCTCATTTAAACGCACAAGAAAGAAACTTATCAAGGTTTACATCAAATAATCAAATTTTGAACACAGAAATAGTGGGCGCTGAAACAACATGCAATGGAAGTGAGTTCCACAGCCGGACCACTGGATATTTCTGTTGCTGCACTGACTGAGATGGGTAGATGGTTGCTAAAATGCAGGTTATCTGACAACATAAACGTATGATTATGCAGGACTCTGGACTATGGTACTGTAGGGAATTTCAGGAACATTTCAGGAACATTTCTGATGAACATAGGGCTAAGTATAGGATGGGTTCCTGAAATTTCGTACAGTAGCATCTAAAAAAAACGTGGGGTAGGGGGAAGAGATCATTAAGGTCATGAAAGACGCTGCTACTTATCCAGAGACCACGGTGTGTGTTTAAGTCCCAACATATTATGACCAACTGAGGAATAGAACCAAACCACCTATTCCACCCAGAAGCTGGTAAGTCGCCGAACCAATAAACCACCACTGTTATCCAATATCCTTCCTGCCAAACCTACACACGTGCAGCTCCTGCTCGTAGCACTCACCTCAGTAGGGTCAGATTGTGCGCACTGATGAGCGAATGGTCAGCATAATCCTTCGGCCTGCTTTAACACAATAAATAACAAAGTCCAGAATACGGAAGCTTCTGATATATCTGGAGCATGGAACCGTTGAGTTGATGTTTGTAACCTCACGAACAAACATTCCCTCCTCACCCGAAAGCATTTCATAACATCCAACGGAATACAGAAAAACAGCCGTGGTCGTCACACGAATTGACCATGACTTCCTTCACCATCTGTACCTGCCCATACAACACTTTTTGTCACAGGTTTGCGTTCCGATAAAGCATCAGAACCCAACTCTACGGCCTCACTTGCATCGTCTGGCTCTTCCGTTGCCTCATCACCAAATTCCAGCAGACTTAACACATTCAGTTTTTTCAATAATTTCACTACTGGTGTAGGGAACAACTCATCCCTAACCTTTGATTTTCTTGCTCACTGTCCATGGGTTGCTTAAAGAACTGACTTCGATGGAGACTGCACCTCTGCCCTCGCAGCCTCAAAGTCGTTTGCCAGAGTTGAAGATTTCTCACTAACCGCTTCTGTAACTGTTGGTGGAGTAATTTGAGAAAAGATTCCTGATGCACGAGCGGTTGCATAAGGAGAGACCGATTCTAACGTCCGCCAGCATGGACCAACCAACTGAAAATCGTTGGTCACCCATCGTCTGCTTGCATCTGGAGTCACGCTGAAATGCTGTTGCAAATGAGCACTTTACTCATGGGGCAACCTCTAGGTGGCAGATGTTACACTTGTCACACGTCTTGCTTCTGCAGGATCTTGTCACATGACCTTGCTGTGGTATTATGAATAACAGAGGCCTATCTTTGATTGCTACCATTGCTGGCACACTGGACACTTGAACTGTGTCTGTAAGGTCATCGATGGACAGAGTGGATCGTAGCTCCAGTGTGGATCGCCGCACACTGGTTTCACTGTGTTGCACTCGATCAACGACCATCGATTTCACAATGCTATTGTTCAGCGGTTTCCAGTGTTCCTTCCCATCAGTACTAGCACGCATTGGTGCCCCTCCCCCTCTTCAATGCTGTTTAATTTTTTGTTAAATGAATCGTACTGATAAGATTTGAGAACTTTGTAAAAATTGTTCCATGTTTTCACAAACTGCGCATTAAGATGAATGAAAAATGTGACACTTGCGCTTGTTTTGGATTGCACAAACGATCGTTGTTTAGTTCTTGCTGTATCTGTCCCAAACGCAGGTCGTTCTCCATTCTAAGACAATTTCTGCACTTCAATTTAACTGCAGCCGTTGCCGAAAATGCAGCTTCACGCAGGTAGCTCGTTGGAAATTGAAGGAGCACTTCTAGAGCGCTATTTGTAAGCTCTTCATACTCGTTTCGAACTAACAGCCAAAATTCTGGAAGTCGGTACTTTTAACGCTATTTTTCGTGCCTTGTCGCTCGAAAGTTCAAGTAATTGTTCTTGAACAACCATGCTCAGTTCTGGCATGTCGCTCACTGTTACTGATGGGAATTGAGAATGATAAGCATTAGAATTTTGCCTTCCTCACAGAATTTAACTTTTGCGATGCATAGTTAAAAGTAGAGTTTACCACTAATCTGTACGCCGCCGGCAACATCTCTTGCCTCCCAAGGAATGCGGGCCTCACCGGTTGGGAATCGCTGCATAGCTAACAACGACTCGGACTCCTTGCAAGACTAGAAAGAACTAAGGCTCCTACGAAGAGGAAAGTAGCGCTAAATAAAATATTGAGAGAGCCAAACGAGAAACTTATTCAAAAGGTCTAATTTACAGGGTTGAAGCCAACCAAGATCTATGTGTAGAGTTGCTGACACTTAAGTTTAATGCAAAATATGTCGTCCTTTTTTTAATTTTTTGTTTGCAGCCAAGTTTCTTCCCAAGTTTGCCTGAACAGTAACCTTGTCGTACTTTGACGTTACAGAGCAGTTTTCAGAACAGTATTTTCGCGAGTTACAGAGTCAAAAAATCAGGTTACAGCTATGAAAATAGGCTGTTATCCAAAGTGCAACGCCATTATCTTTCATTTGACGCTATTCTCCTCTTTGCAGGTATATCTTAGGTCCGGAGGAATAGAGGTATGCGCACACACGAACGTACATCGTACGTTTTTAGTGACGTAGGCGGCTAGTTTCACTCGCTCCGTTTGCGTCGTTTCGCTTCGTTTGAGGAGATTCCTCATTGCTACACCTCTTTAAATAAGACTAAATACAGATGCAAACCCATTTAGTTATTTCTTGTGAGCCTTTGGCTTTGCCGTCTTTAATCTTTAAATAAGATTTAGATGTCTACGTCGTTATTCATCTGTAAG
The DNA here is from genome assembly GCA_023313725.1 of Lithobius niger. NCBI lineage: Eukaryota > Metazoa > Arthropoda > Chilopoda > Lithobiomorpha > Lithobiidae > Lithobius > Lithobius niger. The sequence goes on from JAHWFP010242691.1 coordinate 3,201, forward strand.
TGTCACCTCATACTTGTAACGCCTGTATTCTGTACGTGTCATTTCATTTCATTTATTTCCCAGAAGCCGTGGTCTTACACCGTACGCTCCTAAGTACAAATGCTAAAATAAACCAAAAAAAAAAATCAACACAAACACAAACCACAACCAGATATCTCAACCACAAATCCCCACCGCAAATCAATACCACGAAAATCAACCACACATCCTCATATCACTGTTCCACTAACCACTATTGTCTCTTTCTATCCGCTGGGCAACCATGACGCACAGCTCCTTGGTCAGGTCATCACCGTTTACTGCGATACAGAGCTCACCAAACACAACACTTGTTCACACAGATGCATGGGGTCCACCCCTCCTCTTGAATGCACTTCCCTTGCCAATGAACACACCAAACTTTACTTGATCACACCACATGAGGCCTGGATGGGACCGCCGTAAAGAGACTGCAAGGTCAAGGCGAGAATCACACAGAGCAAATGCTAGACCGCTACTCCTGTTGCTTTGCAAAACCTGGCTAGACATCGCAGCCGACACAACGTTTGCTTGTTGGCTGGTGCCATCGACAATAGCTGGTCAACTGTTGGAGCCGCTCCAAAAAACCTGGCTATTGAGACACGAGAGTTCGCATACAAGGGACATACAGCAATGAAATGCTCTGGCGTAACTTCCACTTTGCACAAAGAGCACAGCGGAGTGTCCACCCATGCAAACCGAAATTGGTGGCCACGCAGAAGGGAGTGGCCAGTCCTCAGTCTCGAAAGCACTTTTGCCTCAGCATAACCCAACTTGTGCATGACAGAACGCACACCACAGACAGGCTGTACCCGAAACAGCGTTCTGCCCTTGTCATGCGCCACCCATTCCTCTTGCCATTGCCGCAAGAGCCACTGGCGTAGCAAGGGGCGCATGGTGGCTGCAGATACTAGCTGTGAAACCGGAGGTGCACCATGAGTGACTGCTTCACGCGCAAGTCCATCCGCAAACTCGTTCCCAGCCACTCCAGCATGCCCACGCGCCCAGCGCAGAGCAACAGTCCCACGACACAGAGCCGTCCACATCTTCCAGCCAATAGTGTAGACTATTGGGTCCGTAACACTAAGGCTCCGAAACGCATCTCTCAGACAGCCCACACTAGCAAGCGAATCCGTCACAATCGCAAAGGACGTTAAGTCCAGGTCAATCGCAACATCAAGTGCTACAGAAACTGCCGCTAATTCACACATCGTACTTGAGGTGGCCACATGTATACTCCTCCTGAGAGTCACCTTGAGTGAAGGAACACAAACACCCAGCCCACCCTGCTGAGTAGCAGAGACAAACGAAGCGTCACAATATACCTCACAGTCAACACTGATATTATCAAAGACCCGCAGCAGCTGCGGGCACCAGACCCACGGGCTAAATGGCTTGGCCCAGCCAATGTTAAAACAGTGCCCCGAAACAGTAAGCAGAGTAGACACACCGCTACCCGCCACACCAAGCAGGCAGCGTGCTCTGTCAGTAAGTTTCCGGTAGTCATGCAGGACTTGCCCAACTGGATCCCTTTCACCCCTACTCAAGTTGCGCATACATAAGGCAGCTAAAAGCTCCACGGCTCTGTTTTCGAGGGGCGGTTCACCACACTCAACCCATAGCGCTTGGGGTGGTGTCGACAACAAACAGCCCGTTACCACCCGAAGACACTCATTGATTGTAGTCTGCAGCTGCCGCAGATGGTGACGCGACAACACCAGAAATGGAAGGTGGTAATCAAGACTCGCCCTGACAAAAGCCCTATACGCCGCCAAGAGTGCTCCACGCGTCACAAACGTGTGCCTCACAAGCGCCTTAAGAACTGACATCCTGGATTGCACTTTGAGACGAAGCCTGGACACATGCGCATTCCATGTCAGCTCTGAATCCAGGAGCACTCCCAGATACTTGACCTGGGACGTCGGCTGCACATGAACCCCGCCAATAACAAGTGTGGGCATTGCATTGCAAATAGCACGGGTTCTTGAAAACACAACTACCTCCGTCTTGGCTGGAGCTAAGTGCAGGCCTCTCTCTGCCAACCGATCAGCAACCAAGTCAAGAGCATGCTGTGCATGCTCAGCAAGAGAAAGGACATCCTTCCCTACAAACCACACTGCAACATCGTCAGCGTAACAAATTATGTTCGACGAGAGACTTAGTTCCACAAGAACATCATTGATCGCGAGGGCGAAAAGAGTCGGGCTGAGACAGCTCCCTTGCGGGAGACCCCGTTCAGTCTGCGCCTCCAAAGACCAACAGCCATTAACCCGCGTGACGAACCTACGCTTGCCGAGAAGTGACAGGATCGCACTCCTGAGGAGCGGGCTGACACCCATCCTCTCCATGGTCTCACCGACCCACGCAAGTGACACAGTATCGTATGCAGCTTTAATGTCTAGAAAGATCGCTACAACTGTATTGCCAACCATCCATGCCTCTCGTATGCTCGTAAGAAGGTACAGGACAGCATCCTGGGCACTCCTGCCAGGCCTGTACCCAAACTGAACCGGGGACAGACAGTTGTAATATTCCACATGCCAGCTAAGTCTACGCACCACCATGCGCTCAAATACCTTGCGTAAACTTGATAAAAGAGCAATGGGACGATAATTGAGAATACTGGATTTGTCACTACCAGCCTTATGCACAGGTACAAGGACAGTAAACATCCACGATTGCGGAACACTTCCTCCCTCAAGGATTTCCTGCATGAGCTGCAGGAGGCTACCTTTGGCTTCCTGCGACAGACTCATGAGTTGCTGATACGTTATTCCATCAATGCCTGGTGTACTATGACACTTGCACTTCGCCAGCGCAGCATGAAACTCTTGCTGATCCCAGCATGCATCCCCAATCCGCGAATGTCGCACAGTAGGGCTGTGCTGCGGCATAACTCCAGCTGGTAGAGCATAAACGCTCGAAAAGCGTTCATTGAACGCATCAGCCATGTCCTCACCCTTCAGCACCGTGCGGGAGGTGGCAACAAAACGCGTATCGTAGACCCAAGCTACCTTCAGCTTCTGTCCCTGATGCTGCAACTCACGCCACGCTCGCGTAACAGTCACAGCCGCCCCAACCCTTGAGCACAGCCGATCACCATAAGTCTGCCTCTCGCGGCGAATGATGAACTCAGACTCCTTGGCGGTGGCACGATAAATCAGCCAGCGCTCTTCACATGGAGACCGTTTCCATTTCCGATGAGCTTTCCGCCTATCGCGAACAGCAATCTGGCAGGCTCGCGTCCACCAAGCCGGGTGAGGGGTCACCGAAATGGCACGTTCATACCTTACCGTACTACGCTTGCCTAGATACCGAGACATCCATCCCGCAAAAGTGCCACAGTCAACAGACGGGCGACGCCTATCCTGCGGCACGCACACAGTACCTTTCTTAAGTGGCTGCAACAAAACCGGAAAGTGATCACTACCGCGTTGATCATCTGACACCACAGCACGAAAGGATGAGGCTAATGCCGGCGCACACACAAAGAAATCTAACACCGATTCTTGCAAAGTACCTCCTTGCCACCTAGTAAAGGTTGGTGAACCAGCGTGCAAAACACTGAGACCACACCTGTCAAGCGCTACCACCAATCGACGCCCCCTGGCGTCAACATGAGTTGCATCCCAGTCGAAATGGTGACCGTTGAAATCTCCTCCAATAATAGCGGGAGATCCCAACTGCCGAAACCAACATTCCCACTCATTACTTGTTGGATTACCAGTAGCATGCAAAAACACAATGGTTACCCACTGAGACAAAAGCCACACTTTGACAGCACACGCATCAATCCCCAAAACACTATGCTGCAAGGTAACAGCAAAATACGGTACAGACCACTTAATGAAAATGCCGACTTTGTGCCCTGAGTGCACAAAATCCGCACGGAAGGCCGAAGCATCAAAAGCCTGCATGCCCCCAGCTTCCTGCACCCCTAAAATATCTGCATGACATAAAAGCTGTTCAGCTTCAACAACCCTTCCCTGCAAGCCTCTCGCATTCCAAGTAGCAACTGTAACAGGCGTAAACATTGTGACCAGGAAGTTATAGCACAGGAAATACAAACAACCCAGACCTGCGTCTTAGCACTACTCATAGCCTCCTCCCACCTCACCTAACTGTGAACTTTCTTCAGAAAATGCAATACTCATTTCATCATCAACATTAGACGACGACAGCAACATTAGGTTAGGATCAGGAGCACTGGTAATAAGACCCGGCAATACTGATACTGCACTGACGCCTTCCACATCACTCATCACATTCACATCACTCTCTGATACCGATACTGGTACACCGCTACTGTGATCACTATTTTGGCTCACATCAGCACCCACTTCACCACTCTGTGAGTGCACAGCACTGACTTGGTCAGATCTTTCCTTGGACGAATTTCCCCGTTTCCTCCTTCCGCCACTTCGGTGCCGCTTCGCCGGTGGCATGACCCAGTTCCCATCATCCGTTTCACTCACTGCTACTTGCTGCGACTGCATTGGCTGAGAATCCACTTCCTGCTCAGAACTTTTGCCCGGTACAGCTGGAGGTACCGGCACAGAAACCGCTGAAGTACTCAGGAACTGTTGAGCCGGCACAGCAGCCGTGGTGCTCTTTGTCGAGGTACTCAGCCCCAGGGACGGTAGACCACAATCTTGCGAACGTCCCGCACGGGCGACGCTCAACCGTCGTCGCTCATCCTCTTGATCCTTCGCCGCCAAGTGGTCGCAAAGTTGCCTGGGATCACGCCATACACCACACACATTGCACGCGCGGCTCATGCAGGCTCGTCTGAAGTGCCCACGCATATGGCAACGGAGGCACTTGGGCGCACGATCTGCTACAATCACCAACGATGGGATGCCACGAACGATAACAACATCCGGCACATCATCAATCGACGCAAAGTCTTTGAGACGCAGGGTTATCTGCCTCACGGTTGTTTCACACACAGCGCGACCCCTAATAACAAGCTTTTCAAAGGCGTGTGTCTCAAGCACTGCAATCTTGCCGAACGCCCTGTTTGGTGTACGTGTCTATTGGATTGACAACAATTTTTGAGCAAAGCTGCGTGTTTACTGATTGTCACTGAAAACAACCAGTTATTAAGTGACTTGCTCCTTGTTGGTCTGTTGCCGCCTAACCATTGTTGATGGACGATCCACGAAAAAAAATTATGCAATAATCGATGATGTCACGTATTGTTGGGTGATTGCCACCTATTGTTGCACATCGTTAACTTACTGCATTTAGGACATACATTAGAATCTAGACACACGTTAGTGTGTCGCTCCAAGTTAGGCACCAAACATCACAACAAACATCACATCAATTCAATTGTCAAGGTTGTAAACCATTGTAGCGCGACGCCATAGCGTCAGTGTCTTATATCTTGAAGCATAGTTGGGCACATTTCAGGTACTTGGGGAAAAATAATAACGCGGTACAAAAGCTTAAATTGTGTTGAAATCGAGAGCAATGACCCACCTGACAAAAATTAACTCGTGTAGGAATGCCAGCTAAGCTGCTTTCAATGCAAAATCTGACCCTCAATAACGTTGAAAATGTGTTACTAGTTACTATTGCTAGCCATAGGGTGATTATTCATCGATACCGAGATAACGGGAAGGCTTCCAACTATGAAATTGGATGAATGGGTGCCTTTTATGGTTTGAAGCCTGGGGGCGACGGTCAGGGGCGTAACGGTCAGGGCCGTAGGAAGCAATTGAAAAATGGTACGGCCAAATCAGCTCATAGGGAGTTTGGGGGAGTGATGTAAGCTCACGTAGCGAGGTCCGGTCCGGGCAGACCCCGGAAGCTGAAAAAATTTCCGGCACTATACAGTCTTATCTGGCTTCTGGTGGATATGTTTTCGAAGGAATTTTGAACGAATTTATGGTGACAAGGGGAGAGAACGTTTCAGAGAACCTTTTTTTCTGTCTCTTGCAGTTCGCCCCACCGTCTGGAGTGCATTTTCCCGACCAAGTCACTTTTTATGTGTTGACTAAAAAATTACCCCCCCCCTCCCCCCACCCACCCCCAATTTCGGTCCTTAGTCTACTGTGGGCTATTAAGTACAAGATTTGGATTTGGCTGGAAAGGGGACAGTTTGAGTGTTCATATAAACCTTTAATGGGGACGGCGCGAAATGCTGGGTTTGAGTTTCAGTCGGGGCAGTAAACGTTTCTTTCTTTTTCAGAATAGTACATCTGGTATTCTAATAAGGCGAGTCTGTAATGCAGACTGTTTGCTTAGTCAACCCTTCACCTTGTGATGTATTCTTTATTTACGTGAAGTCATTTTAGAACCATACTCTTATGGATGTAGCATATCTACCACTGCTACTAACATGTAATTAGTAATGCCCCCGCCAATGTTCTAGTTTTCATTTAACCTTCGAACTATTAAGCGGTGCGATTAACTTGGCGAATGTTTTGGTGTGTTGATATCACTGCTTTGAAGGGCCGAACCATTCGGAACTTGGCGGCCCCTTTTACCAGTTTTGGTTTTTGATATGATTTAAGTATTCGGATAAATTTCCTTTCTCCCATCCCCTTTCTCCAATTTTTGACACCACTGTTTCGTGAGGAGTCGAAGGATACACATATAAATAAGCAAATAAATAAATAAACACACTGAACGATTTTGATGATGTAGGATAGGAAATAACTGTTTCAATAAAAAAAAATGCAAAACTAAAAAATTAAAGTTAAATTTTAAAATTTAAATAAATTAAAACAACGTAAAACAACGTAAAACAACCAATTTCTCGTTGACGTGGTACTTTATTACAAATCTGCACGGTTGTGGAGTTGAGTAAATACACAATTTAAAAAAAAAGAAGTGATATCATATCAAAAACCAAAACTGGTAGAAGGGGCCGCCAAGTTCCGAACGGTACGGTCCTTCAAAGGAGTGATATTAACACACCAAAACATTCGCCAACTTAATCGCACCGAATAATACTTTGGACGTTAAATGAAAACTTGAACATACCGAAAGTACCAATGCTCTAGTTTTCATTAAACCTTCGAATTATTAAGCTGTGCGATTAACTTGGGGAACGTTTTGGTGTGTTGATATCACTCCTTTAAAGGGCCGAGCCATTCGGAACTTGGCGGCCCCTTTTACCAGTTTTGGTTTTTGATATGATTAAAGTATAGACCTAACAGAAATTCGGAAATTTCCTTTCTTCCAAACCCTTTCTCCAATTTTTGACACCACTGTTTCGAGAGGATTCGAAGGACACACATATAAATAAGCAAATAAATAAATAAACACACTGAACGATGATGATGTAGGATAGGAAATAACTATTTCAATAAAAAAAAATGCAAAACTAAAAAAATAAAATTAAATTTTAAAATTAAAATAAATTAAAACAACGTATAAAAATTAAACAAGTTACTGTACGTCTTCTTACAAATTCCCGTAATTTCTGTCGGTTGAATAGCTAGTTACGTAAAAATAAGTCCGCTTGGTGTATGTTTCTGGAAGGTGCTACGTAACGGCTGCCCGGTCGCTCTCTCGACTAAATCCGGACATTCAATCACTTGATTTACAGCCAAGGATTGGCAGGCCAAGTTAGTTTCTCATCGGCAAGTATGGTTGGCACATTGCTGACGTTGTTATTATTAATGCACCAAGATTTACGTACGGTACATTCATAAATTATTCTCCTAATTTTATGACTCATATTTCCCCGGTCTGGACGAGGATACGTACTCGTCCAAGTCATTACAGGGCTGGCACGCGATTCGTTACTTTTCCTCATGGTTTCCATTGAGATTACAGTCATAATGGCTGCTTTAGTGCTCGACTTGATTCGTCTACGTAATAGCGACTTTGGTTTAGAATGTGTCTGTGATAGAGATATATATTGTGTTGTGTACAGCTAGCGTAATTGGGACTGCTGGGACGTTTTCATCTTTTGTAAAGGTGCATTTACAAAATAAGACTTTCTCTACTAATAAGAGGTTCACTACTAGACTGTGTAAAACTCTTTGTTTGACTGACTGTCTGTCTGTCTAGCTTTCCAGGCAGTTTCTTTCAAACCGCTTTATCAGATCGGTATTAAATTTAGGGTAATTATATAGAACAGCGCCTTTTCAAGCTATCGACATAATTCAACTACCTTTCGATTCCTTTCGTCGTTGTGGTTCAGAAAATCATAACGAAAACTTGCGCAAACGCCTTTTTCTTTTATAAAATAAGTTTTAAAACACGTTAAAACGCTATTGAAAACCGTGGTTAGGCAGCCATAACGCGCGGCGATGAGAGCGAAACAAGAAAACCTGATTTCGACCAGAACATTAGTAAGCGGAAATTATATCCTTCCCGGGACAATTTTTTTTCCCAGTATGAAATACCGTCCGCAGGGGCGCGCTTCGCGCGCACTATTATATACATCGAGAATTTGTGTAATCAGAAATAGTATGACGCAAGCATTTGTGA
>JAHWFP010242695.1:1492-13741 GCA_023313725.1 Lithobius niger
CCCCCCCCCCCCCCCCCATAAAAATAACTCTTAGGCTTTTATCGATCTACTCACGGAAATTCAGTTTAAAATTTAGACGTCAAAGTAGTAGAAGACACCAGGCCATGTTTTTACTGTTAATAATCTGTTTGGCCAGGAATGTAGACCATTCACGTCCATGTTTTTAGCAAGAATTTATAGATTGTTTCCTAGATTTTTTTTCAATCTTGTTTTTAGTAATTTGTTTTAGACTTGTAATTTGTTTGGACAGGCATATAGATCATTCACGTCCAGTTTCTTGTTCAATTTTATAAGCTGGAAAGTTTGTTTGGACGGGAAAAGTGTGTAGTCAGGTCGCGCGTTAATAAGCTCCGCCCCCAAAAGCTTGCGACCAATCAGCCCCGAGACGTGAAAAGAAGAGAGCCACGGTGGACGTGGAAGGAGCCACTGCGATAAAAATATGGCTAATATTTATAATTTGGATTTATGTTGAAAAATTCCATACCCCAATTTGATAATCGACGAAAAAGAAATTTGTCAACCATCAATAAACAAAATGAACAGAGTGATTTAAAAAATATCTCAGCCCAAAGTTTAAAAAAAAAAGTGAAAATAGGGACCGTGTTTCTGGATCCAAAATCCAATTTTCTTATTTTTAAAAGATTCTTTTTTTTTTAACTTAGAAATTGGTGGGAAAAAAACGAAATATAGGAGCCACTTTACCGGATTCAGATTCGCTTTTTGGGACATTGTCGCTATTTTCACAACTTTTTTTTTAACTTTCGACTGAAAAAAAAAGTTTGAACACCGGAAAAGTTATTGTTTAAACTATTTTGAATCACGGAACTGTCAAATGTCACGCTGAGTCCTAATAAGTATCAGATTGTGAGGGAAAAAAAACTAACATATACATTTACACTTATTCGTTTCTCTCAGTCTAACGGGACGAATATTTATCCATTATTCTGCACAACTTGAACAGCAAATGACAACAATTTCAGATGAAAAAAACCCGACAAACTGAAATAAAAAAACAGTAGGAATGGCACTCTCGAAAATAAGTTAAAAAGACATGTCCCTCTCGAAAAAAAAAATGTTCTTGGGCATTAGGCTTACAAAGTGAGTTGGCAGTTTATGCCTACTTTTATTTTTAATATTTTTTAATCCAACTTTCAGGTGTGCAATAAAATATGTTTCCGTTTCGCCCTATTAATTTTTTTTTCAAATGAAATGTAGTTTTGGGTGTATCTGTCTGCTTAATTCTCGTATTATTCTGTGTATTAAAGTAAATTTTGTGCACAAAATTATGAAACTGTCGAATTATTTAAAGTCACTGACATAGCTTGATTTCTAACAATTTAAAGCAGTCATTATAAATCAGTGCAGGACTAATAATGAAGTACGAGTTGTTGTTCAGAGTAATTCTTATTTTTTTTAATCATTACTTTACGTTTTTCTTTGTTCGTATTTAATTTAAGCTTTTACTTAAAATATCAACCTGATTTAGGAAGCTACTGTCTGTTTCTAGTCGCTAAAAGTAGAAAAAAACTAGCAGCCGCGAATGCCAACTTAGCGCCGAAGTGGCACATGCCAGGAGCGCCCTCCTGCGACGAACTGTAGCGACTTACTGTGCGCGTTTTCCAGCATTACGGGAGCTACGGTTGACTCGGCCTTCCTTTCTTAGGGGGCTCTGACCCTGTCAAAGCTACGAATAATCCAAGATCCCTGAATGCAACGTATTTAATTTAAAATTAATGCACTAACGTGCGTATCAGTTTAAATTCAAAACAATATACAACAAAAGCACAAAAAACAAGAACAAAGAGGACAACAGCAAGACTACAGCTTTCCAAAAGCACCCAAAGAATTCTTAAACCTAGTGAGGTCTGTGTTCTGGACACACTCATCCGGAAGGCTGTTCCATTCGACAACAGATCTAGGAAAAAAAGAGTACTTAAAAAAGTCATTTGCCGGCTGCCACACTCTTAGTTTCTTGAAATGATCCTGTCTTCCATAATAGCAAGGTTTGGCTAATCGGAGATCAGCATCAATAATAGTATTTCCGTGCACAATCCTGTGCAGTAGAGAGAGCCTAATAATCCTTCTGCGTTCATGCAGGTCATGTAAATTTAAGCTCTTTGCCATCTCACTGACACTGTCGTAAGTGCTGAAGTTGTTTTCAATGAACCTGATGGCCCTCCTCTGTATACCCTCAAGTTTGTCAATCTGGCTCACCAGATACGGATCCCACACAGCAGCAGCATACTCCATTCCAGATCTAACCATACTTTTGTATGCAGCGAGTTTTGTAGCAGGGGTGAAACCCCGAAGGATCCTGCTTAAAAAACGTAGTTGCTTCCCCGATCGGTTTGTAACATCGCTGATGTGACTGTCCCAGTTTAAAGAATTGGTTAAAGTGACACCTAGGATCTTCATCTCAGACACTCTTGGTAAAACAGAATTTCCGACAACATAGTCAGCGACGATAGAATTATGACCCCTAGTAACAGACATGACTGATGACTTCAGCGGTTGAATCGACATTCCCACAGTGCAGAGAAAGAAATGGAAAAAGAATGTAGGGGAACGCGGGGTAAAACGAGACAGCTAAGGGGAAATATTTTTTTTCGACATGTTACGAACTTCTGAAAACTGAATTAAATGGAGATGACGATTAGGTACACTATGCAGTACTGTAAAAAATTTATTTCCATATGTAGATAAGTATACATTAGATTAAAATAATCAAATAAACACGTCATGCAGGTTGTCTCGTTTTGCCCCGCCATCGGGGCAAAACGAGATACGGGTATCTCGTTTTACCCCAGTGAAGTAGTTACGGTAAAGAAAACAAATAAAAAAGTTGTAGCAATGAAATAAACTTTAATTAAAGTATACAAATATAGTAGAAATGGGTAAACGAGCAAGCAAATACATAGGCCTAATATGTTTCTTATGTTGCACCATAACTAGGGTGCCTCTTGGCACCAGTCGCAGACATAACTGACATCGTCCGTGTCAATGCCAGCACATTCTTCATGGGCCCATTTCAAACACTTCATGCATTTAACCATTCTTCATCAGCACGTGATTGCGTAAATAATCCAAGACAAAATATGCACGCCGCATCACCGTCATCAGTGCAACTTGTTGGCTCTCCTAGTTTTAGCGATCTTTTCACGTTTAACACCACAGTCTTACCTCGACTGCTGGTGGTATTTCTGTTTCTCCCCCTATGTGAACCCCTTCCTCTGCCCCTGGTTGTGGGCTTGAGTTTACGACTTGCAGCCTCCTTTTGTTCTAGTAATGCTAATTTGTACGGAGAATCTGTCAGCACTGCAGTTTTTCCACACCTACGACCACCGCGCGTACGAATACTCCGTTTTGGAGCATGAGGTATTGGCATAATATCTGATGGTGATATGTAGCCGGAACAGCCAGGTTGTGAAGCTTGATTTGTGTTCTGTAAAGGAGCTAGATGAGATGGAAGAACGGTAATTTGTTGGTTTATGTCTGCTTCAGTTGCAGTGGAATGAGTGAGCTCTTTGTGCTCTTGGCAAACAGCTATGGCCGCGTTCATTGCATTAAGGACCAAGGCTGATGCAGCTGGGAGAGTCCTTAGCATAGGCCTGCCCGTTTCAGTAGCCTGTGCGTCTTGTTCACCATCTTCAGATGAACTTAGGTTTAGGTCCATGTTGGATTCCTCATCGCCTTCATTTAGTAGGGTCAGGGATTCGGATGTGACACTTGACGGAGATGGGCAATTGCCTAGGTCTACGTCTTCTTCAAGAGTTTCATCATGGGCTTCTTCTGGAACTTCTTCCATCGGGTTTTCTGTAACTTCTGCTGCTGCAAATTCATGGTCTTCAAATATATTGCGGTTGAAAGGAGCAATACCTGTTTTTTTGAAGCCATTTGCCGCTGTTGTCATCGTAGCTGCTTTGGTATAAGCCGAAGTAAACAGCTGTGCCACTTGGAAGGTTGTCACTACACGTCCTGGGTGATCTCTTAACCAGTTTTTCACTTCTTGTGTATAATAAGTGCTCAACGGATACATAAATGAAACGTCTAGTGGTTGGAGACGATGGCTGCAATGAGGCGGAAGGCAAATTATTACAGTGTTATTTTCCCGTGCCTTATTGATGACGTCAATATTTTGTGTGTGCGTAGCATGACCATCCAAAACCAATAAAACAGGATCATTGGGTGTTGGTTTAACGTTCATCAAGAAGTGGTCGAACCACTTTGTGAATATATCGGTTTGCATCCAGCCACTTTTGTGGGCAATGCCTATTGACCCTGGCAGAGATATGTCCATAAGCTCTGGTTTCATACGTATTCTTGGGAAGATAAACAGAGGAGGAATGAAATTACCTGTTGCAGACATGCAAATTTCTGCTGTAACTAGCTGACCTCTTTCAGCAGATGTTATGCCCCCAACCTGTCGTTTACCTTTCATGGAAATTATCTGTGACTGTTTGTTGGGAACAGTGGTCATTCCAGTCTCATCTACATTATAAATTCTCGTAGCAGGAAAATTATATTTGTCAAGGACACTTTCCAACAAATCAAAAAACTTGTTGACGTTTACTTTATTAAACGCCCTTGCTCTAGCAGCAGACGTTGCTTCAGGTGTTCTCATTGTCAGGAGAGGGTGTCTTTGCATAAATCCATGAAACCAATCTTCTCCAGCAAGCTGTTTTTCTTTATTGAAGTTATGCTTTATCCCATTTCTTTCGGCAAATTGAAATGCTAAATGGCGTAAATCATACCTGGTTAAGCCGAACATCATCCCTTCCATTTTCAGTACGAGTTCGCACAGTTCTTCTTCCATTTTTTGTGAAAACAATGGCATATAGTTTCCAAGTGTTTTGGAAGCACCAACAGCACGCTTATTTTGACCATGAACCCTTCGTTCAAGAGTTCTCTTTGGAACATTAAATGTTTTGCTAGCTTTAAGAAAACCCATTTCTTTGTTATTTATTGCTAATATGGCTTTCATCATCGATTCAGACGACCAATTCTGACGTGTTGTAGTTCTCTTGTATTTTCGTGCCATGATTTAAGCACTAGGCTACTGGCCTACAGAAACAAATAACAAAATTAACGTGATAATCTCAAAACTATAGCACTGATTGAATTGAAATATGAGGCTATTGTCAACCATTATTTTATACTTTTATTATGTACATTTAATATTCCTGTTCATTCATTTATTATCCCTGTCCAATGTTATTTTATTACAGTTATATTGGAATCAAGACTGATTCTACAATTATTTAAAAGATGGCCTGCCAAACCTGGGGTAAAACGAGACACCTATCTCGTTTTGCCCCATCCACACTGCCTCGTTTTGCCCCGGGCGACACCACTCACTTAAATCGTAAATCACGGAAAAGTTAGGCCTAAAAACTGATCGTGGTATTCAATAACTTCAACCTACGACACGCACGAAGTTTAATCAACCATTGGTAGTTAGTTAACTTAACAATAAGTTTGCAATAATGAGTGACAAATGTAAGCCTTTTGAACTACGTGAATGTTAACAATTTAAACTTACACTTCTCTGGCTCGCTCTCTTTAGGGAAGGTGACAATCGCCATGTGCCTTTGGTCACGTGATTGATAAAGAAAATAGATGCAATTTCTGTCAAAAGGTGGCAGCTGTTACTTGGTAAAAAAACAGCAGGTCTCGTTTTGCCCCAGTATCTCGTTTTACCCCGGGTTCCCCTAGCGAGGGCCTTTCGCTTTCGTGCGAAGCGCATGTAGATAATCCAATGAAACGGTTTGAATATGGAGAGGGTGGAAAGACATTTGCTGGCAAGACGACGTTGAATCGGCACGAACTTGCTGAAAATAGAAAGAAACTGTTTAAATGTGATGAGTGCGGTAAGGTATTTGCTGGCAAGTGGAAATTAACGCGGCACGAACTTGCACATACTGGAAGGAAACCGTTTGAGTGTGATGAGTGTGGAAAGGCCTTTAGTGACAAGTCGTATTTATCGCGGCACATATTTGTACACAGTGAAAAGAAAACTTTTAAATGTGGTGAGTGTGAAAAGGTCTATGTCCATCAGTCTAATTTATCGACTCACGCACGCCTTGTACACAGTGGAAAGAAACCGTTTGAATGTGGTGAGTGTGGAAAAGCCTTTGCCCTGAATTCTTATTTGACGCAGCACGCCCTTGTACACAGCGGAAATGAACTTTTTAAATGTGGTGACTGTGGAAAGTCTTTTACCCACAAGCGTGATTTAACCCGGCATGCCGTTGTCCACAGTGGAAAGAAACCTTTTCAATGTGGTGAGTGTGGAAAGACCTTTTCATTCAAGTCTAATTTAACACAGCACACACGTATACACAGTCTAAGATAACCTTTCCAATATTCAATATAATATAATATATAATATATTCAATATACTTCTTATTCAAACCGTCTTGCAGCGCTGAAGCTTCCAACTCTAGAATATCGACGAGTGAGAGGGGACCTCATCCTGACATTCAAGACACTTGCTGGCAAAGATCAAGCCTCAGTTGACTGGTTTACACTATCCTCCAGTACGGTGACCCGCAACCACGGCGCCAAACTTTTTAAACACCGATGCAACACCACCCTTCGACAGCACACTCTTTCCTTTCGTGTATTGAACACTTAGAATAAGCTACCACCACACGTTGTCAGTGCAACCTCTGTTCTGCAATTCAAGCAGCGCCTTGACACAGTGCTCTCAAATTTTATCAGCCCCTATTGTTACAAGAACTGGTAACTTTGTGGCTCACTCGGTGCCAAAAGCATTTTGTGCTTCCTACCGAGAATCTTTCAATTTCAATTTCAATTTCAATATGCGAGAGACAAGGCCTTTGCGAACAGTCTAATTCATCAAGAGATGCCGTAACAGTAATAGTATTAACGATCGAAGCGGCATTCCCTCGTTGAACCGCAAGCATAGGTT
This sequence comes from Lithobius niger, assembly GCA_023313725.1. Lineage (NCBI taxonomy): Eukaryota > Metazoa > Arthropoda > Chilopoda > Lithobiomorpha > Lithobiidae > Lithobius > Lithobius niger. The sequence goes on from JAHWFP010242695.1 coordinate 8,424, forward strand.
ATCCTGCAGCCAATAGCGTGAAGCAGAGAGAGAGCCTGACGCCTAATTGAACCGTTAGTCTCGATGGCAACATGGCAGAACACGTAGCAGTTGCTTAAGCACTACGTACTTTGCCGCTTTCCTAACTTCTGCAGCACTCGGAGGCTCTGCAACGGTTGCAATTATGTAGGAAGGGGCCAAGCAATCGTTACAGGTAAAATCCCACACAAGCTGAGGTCCACACACCTTATGAATCATCGAGATGCCATCTGAGCGCTTGCCGTTCTCATGGTCTAGCACTGTATGTTTAAGTTGCGCTGGTATCCCAGCAGAGATGAGAGCATGCTTTTGTACAGCACGCATTTGTGCACGGCAAAAAGATATGTAGGTGGTGAGTGTGGAGTATGGAGGTGGTGAGTTATTATTTAACGCAACACTCGAGTATTATTTAATGCAGCGCACACTTTTACATGGTGGAAATGAACGTTTAATGATGGTGTCTGGCTCCGCACCAAACTAGAAATGAGGCCCCTCAAAAATAAACGAAAAGAACAAACAACATGTACAAAAAAAACTTTAACGGGTAAGAAAAGTCTAACAAGGCCATGACCTAAGCTATTGGAATTGTTTCAAATGTTTTTAAACTGCTCACTTTACTTGTACAAGTAGTCATCGGATCTAAAGCATTCCATAAAATATCGGAATTGTAAAGGAAGCATCGAGCAGTATATTGGCTTGCACAAGCTTCCCTGAAGATCGTGTGGGGATGAACATGCCTGCCATAGAAAGGTGCTGGCCTACAATTCCTCTCCTTATCCAGAATTGTATGGCTGTTGAAGATCTTGTAATATAAATACAGCTTACTCTCCTGGAAAGTTTGGAGCGCGAGTCATCCTTTCTCGTTCACCATCTGTGTCACACATTCATTTTGTACAAATTTCTTATCAATCATTCTTGCAGCATTGTGTTGAAATTTTTCTATATTTTGTGGTAGGACCCCTCGCCTGTGTCCCATACGGCACTAGCATACTCAACCGTTGGATGGACCATGGAGAGATAGGCAGCTTGTCTCGCTTTTGTACTGGAGTCCCGCAGCGCACGATGAATAAAATTTGTAAGGCAGTTACCCTTACCTTAAACTTGCTCCTCATGTCTAGACCAGTTTAAGAGTTGATGTTAGAGGGACACCTAAGCGCTTGGCCTGTTCCACACATGCTATACTCTCACTCTTAATTAAATACGACCTGGGTTCACCCACAGACTTGTGACTCTTAATCATCATTTTAGTCTTGCCGTCATGTAACCACATCTCTCATGTTTCACAACAAACATCCACTGCCAGAAAATCCAACTGAAGGAACTCACTCTCCTGTCGTTCACACATTACCATTATCACCAGCAAAGAAATAAATTCTCCAAGGTGAGCTGGTCGGGTAGGTCGTTCACGTAAATCAAAAAGATACATATGTGTACCGTTGACTGTTCCTCGTGAAACACCAGAGGCGACTTCCAGCTCATTGGACTCAGCTTCCATTTAAAACAACTTTCTGTTTCCTGCCAGTAGGAACTTCTACCATTTAACCCTTAAAGTGCGGGCGACGAGTATACTCGCCAAAAACACAAGCACAGCTTTGAGTCCTAAAAACAGAGTCCAAAGTATGCATGAGATGGCCAACAATGGAGAAACGACAACAATACTAGGTTCCCTTAACAAGCCGACTCGAGAGACGGCTGTGGCCGAGTTGGTAGAGGCGTTTGCCTGAAGTTAAAGAGCTCCTTCAAGTTGCTAGTTCGAGTCGCGTCCAGGTTACCCCTACGTTTGTGGAGATAGAAATTAATTCAGCAGTTAAAGGGTTAATAGTATCCGTGAGAATCTCGTGTGCAGATACCTTCTGAACTAGCAAACTAGGAAACCATCAAAAGCTTTTGCAAGATCAAACTGGCACCAATCCACCTCACACCCCTGGTCCATACACTCCGCAGTCTGGTTTATCATTTCAGCCAGCATGAGCTCATGCGAGGTGTTATTTAGAAAACCAAACTGCCTTTAGGATATCAAATGCTCTTCCAGATACCTGTGGTGTATATATTACTGTCAATGACATTTTGAAGAAGTTTATTGAAGTGACTTGTAGGTAAAACCGGACAATAGTTTTCTCTTTTGCTCCTGCTGCTTTGTTTAAAGATAGGTACAACCCGAGCATTCTGCCAGTCTTAGAAAACTTTGCCTTGTTGCGATGACTGCCGTAAAATCATCCACAAAAACTGTGAGGAAATAATGGCAGTTTCTTCAAGAAGCGAGGGAGCACTTCATCAAAAGGTTGATTCCAATGCTGGTAACGATCATAGGCACAGTAAAATTAGTTCTTGAGCAAAAGGCAGTGTAAGTACGTACTGTTATTAAAAACATTGGCAGTATCGGTTCAGCACATTTGCTTTCTCGTTATTAACAATGTATGCTCACTATTCACTCTGTAGCAAGACGATTTATGTGGCTTTCGTCGTCCTTTCGGAGTTGATTGTCTAAAATAATATTTTCACTTGCCAGCTTCGATGCCAACATTGTATCTACAATGCCAACTTTCCCATAAATTTGCTCTTCTGCTCCAACATCGCTAAAGTTTTATTCTGAAAGGATGTGTGTCTTGTACCCTTCTCCTTTTGTCTTTCATTTGCAAGCCTAGTGAGTTTACGCAATCCATTTCTCAGCTTGTTTGTCATTCGTATTTTTTCTTGACTTATCTTTATAAATTTAGTCGGAACATGTATGGACCCTCATGGACCATAACTTTATTATACTTTTTTCAGTTTATATAAACATTGTTTTTTAAATTGTCACACAGGTCTCTGAAAGCTTCTACCATGGTCTGTGTCACCGCCTGCCAGTTAGTTTAGTCATAACATTTCACTTTTCGCTTTTGGGTAGACTTCTTTTTTGGTGTATGCTCACAATTAGTAAAAATGACTTTCTATCCCCAATTGGGCCCCTGATCGATTCATCTGTACCGTTAAACATATCTTTGTTAAAAAGTATTCTTGATGTAGTTTTACTTTTTAAGTATAAGGTTGATAGAGAAGTAGACTACCGTACATCAGGATACTTCTGCTGAATTCTAACCAAGAGCAAGAGATGTTTATGTTTTATGCTCCGTCCATTAAGTAACATAGGCTTAAGACCCTGCAGTCATGCTTCCTGGGGTTTATCCTTATGCTCCTTTTTCTTTTCTGCCTTTTCGTTCTGCCACAGGTAATTACAACCTGATTTTATTCTCCCAGGTAAAAGGTACACATTTCTTATATTCCATTACTGAAGCCAACGACTAAAGGATGGGACTTTTCATTCATCCCTACCAAACGAGTACAAACTTTGACACAGGTCTCAACCTCCAACTGCTTCAATATTTAATTGACTTTCCCTTCCTCACATCACTTCACATTTTATAATTTAAAGTTAGCTCTACTGCTGGGTGTATGTATATATCAAAACAAAGGAGACGCAAAACACCAAATGATGCACCATACCAAAATACAGAAAAGAAACCAGATAAACCAGATAAAAACGTTTTGACCAAAGAGTACAGCAACAATTTACGTTGTCAGGATGTTCGACAGAGATATTTCTTTTTAAAACCTGTGTTCATCAGACAAGTTCTAGGTTTGAACATCCTTTGCTTAGTAGTCCATCTTACGGTGCATTTAAGTTTCCTGCGACAGCTCTTTTTACGCACGGCCGACTTTTTAGAAGGTAGTTGAGACGGTGGCTCTCTGTGTACGAGTGGGATTCATCAAGCCTTGCCATTGGGAGGAGATTTCTTTAGAACGACCGGGGGTGACGATTTTTCTGATGCCTTTATGTGCTGATTCTTGGATGTTCATGAGCGGCACTCAAGCTTTTTGGAAATATTGGATGCATGTATGCATTTAAAAAAAAGAAACATCTGTGTTGAAAATTCGCACCCTGACAATGCAAGTTGTTTCTGGACTCTGGTTAAACCATATTTCATTGGAAACTGTGAAACCCAAGTATGCATGGACCTGTCAGTCTTTAAATCTTTTAGTGGACAAGGATCAAAATTACTTCTTGACAAAAGTAAAGTAGCTTCAATACACAAAGCAGTACCAGCAGTAAAATAAGGTTGCAGCTCACAACTTACTGATGTATTCATTAAGGGATGCCATAACGGGAATAGTATTAATAATTTAGGCTACATTCCCTCGTTGAACAACACTGATTCTTTGTCTCAAATAAGCTGTCGCCCGCCTCTTCCCGCGAGCATTGGTTATCCTGCTGCCAATATCAAGAAAAAGAGAGACCCTGGTACCCAATAGTTAACCAAGCATTCCAGAGGTGTTGTAGCTGTTGCATTTAAGTAGGAAGGGACCAAGCAATCGGTACAGGTAAAATCCACACAAGCGATGACCACCCGCATAAGTAATCAAAGAGATGCTCACATCTGGGCGCTTGCCGTCCTCTCAGCCTAGACCCAAAGGTTCAAGCTGCAATGGTATGCTAACACAGACGAGAGCACGCTTGAGCAGGTCGTTAACATAGGAATGTCTAGACCAACGGCTAGCACTCTTCTTGCAGTTGAGACCACGTGTGCCTGAGTCGTCGACAGGTGCACTACATAGACACGTGCAGTTCGCAGATCGAGCAGCCCAGATGCAGATAAGTAAATCATTTATATCCCATCTCAATGACGGTTAAGTGGTGAGGGTACTATGGGCACATCCTCACAGTGTTTGGATCATTAACAGAAGGCTGCTGTTAATCTTAAATGCTGCAAATCATAAAATTGACACAAACATCATTTTCTAAACGTCAATAGCTATTGGAATATTTGTTCAAATGTTTACGTCGAATGGAAAATACAGTTAGGAAACGGTTTTACAGTTTAATTGAAGCCATGCGTGTGTTACCCTTACTCATCGGACTAAGGGTCTCAATGGGCAGCAATTGTAGCCTGGCCTCTACTAAAGTACCGGTTGTTTCTTTAATGAAAAATAAAATACGCAACTGGATTGGACAATATGGCCGCCGAAAGCACAACTGTTGCTCCTTTCTGTCAGCTGAGGGTGACACTGGCAGTACGAATATTGCCAACTTCCCTTCCCTTACAACACGTGTCATTGTTTTTCCAAGCACAGTGAAATTGCTTAAAAGGAGCTGAGTGATAACTTTAAAAAGTATTTAAAAATACATTTATAGCCAATAAAAATTTGTCACTCATATCTACATAAAAATTAAAATTATTATTTTGAAACCACTACTAGCTGTCCATAGATGTTGCGACTCTCCAAATAAAAATGTGATTTGCTGGCCAATTCCCCAACAGACT
>JAHWFP010242698.1:1386-18371 GCA_023313725.1 Lithobius niger
TCGTTTAAAACTGGAAGATTAGAAATAGTTTCTAAAGCAAGAATATTATACTGCTCTTCTGCTTTCTCGAATTCCTCGGTATTTGGGAGGGGAAGGCGCGATAAAGCGTCTGCCGTCAAATTAAGTTTACCGGGAATGTGTTCGAATTCGTAATCGTAAGCATTAAGCATCACTGCCCAACGCTGAACCCTGGCGGCTGCCATCTGCGGTATTCCTTTTTTAGGGCCAAAAATCCAAACTAAAGCCTTCTGATCAGACTGCAGTATGAATCGCTGACCATAAACGTATTCATGAAACCGTTTCACTCCCCAAGCCACGCTGAGCGCTTCCCGGTCAAAATGCGAGTAGCCTCTTTCCGCTTGAGTGAGTTTACGTGAAGCGAAAGCTATCGGCCGTGATTCACCGTTTTTCATGACATGCATCAGGCACGAGCCTATTCCGTAGGGTGAGCCGTCACAAACGAGCTTGAGCTTTAATTTCGGATCGTAATGAACCAGAACTTTTGATTTAAGAAATAATTCTTTTACTTTACTCACGGCTCGGTCGCATTCTGCCCCCCAAACCCACTTCACACTTGGGCTTAACAAACGTGTTACTGGTGACAGAATATGAGCGAGATTCGGTAGATATTTTGAGTAATGGTTTACAAAACCCAGAAAGCTCTGTAGCTCTTGAATACATGTTGGGTTAGGAGCGTTTGTGACTGCTTCGATAACCTCAGGGAGTGTATGCAAGCCTTCTGCATTTATCATGTGGCCTAAATATTTTAATTCAGGCCGCGACAGTTTGCACTTCTCGATCCTAAGTTTGGCTCCTGCATCTTGTAAAGCATTTAACAGTTTATTTAACGATTCGTCATGCTCACCCCCCTTCCCGCTCACCAGGATGTCATCATAAAACGGGAGACATTTGGGGATTTTACGGGTGACTTGAGTCATTACCCTCTGGAAAATTCCAGGACTGGACGCCAGGCCCAGGGGTACACGAAGCCATCTAAACAAACCCAGGGGTGTATTTATTGTCAAAGCTTCTTGTGACTCTTTGTCGAGTTCAATTTGCAGAAATGCATCCTTAAGATCGATAAGGGAAAAAGTGTCACTGCCTGCTAATTCACTGAATAATTCTGCGGCCGTGGGAACTGGATAGTGGTCGACTTCGAGTTGAGGGTTCACGGTGGTTTTATAATCACCAATCACTCGGATTTGACCATCCGCCTTGTGAACTATGACGATCGGCGTAGACCACTGAGAAGTTTCCACAGGCTCTAGAATTCCAAGGCCAACCAATCTACGAATTTCTTGGTTAACCTTTTCTTTAAGTGCTAACGGAACCGGTCTTACACGACTGTACACAGGCTTGGCATCAGGTTTTAAATGAATTTTGGCTTTAAAATTCTTAAACTTACCCATGCCTTCAGAAAATAGCTCCGGGAAACCCTTCACTATTTCGGAAGTGTCAACTGGCGTAATGCTAGTTTTAATTTTCTTAACACTTTTCTTAGGTTTCACTTTCGTTTGTAGGTCGTAAAAAGGATGGAAATTAACTCGAAAAATAGAAAGCCAATCCTTTCCCATTAATGCAGGTTTATATAATTTTGAAACTAAAGCATCCAAATGTTCGATTTGACCTTGAACTTCAACCTTCAGACTTACAGTGTAAATCGTGTTCTCAATTCCGTCAGTGTATGAGTGTATCGAGTACGGACTGAGTTTTAAAGGACAGTCCGCAAAATATTTTTGATGCCACTCAATAGGGATAATGGATGCATCTGCCCCGGAATCAAGTTCCATTTCTAGCTTGACACCATTTAGGCAGACTGGCATTTTCCATTTATGGATTTTCATAGAATTAACTACTACTATTATTTTGTTGGTTTGTAGGGGAATTGAAATCTGGTCCGCAGCCTGACTCAGTCCAAGAGTATTATTTTTCAGTACAAGATAGTCGTTGTCTGAATCGTCATCAGACCCGGAACCAGACTCTGCATTTTCGGCTACAACATCCTGGCCTTCTTCACTATCACTTTCGCTATCGCGTTCGAGTTTGTTGACGCGTTTTTTGTAGCTATACTTTTGTTTAGTGTTCGGCCTAGCCTTAAAATTTGTGCTAGAACTTGCTTTAGGGTGGTCGAGTGATTTTAAAGTTCTATTCGAATGACTAGCTTTTCGGCACACGGCTTTTAAATGGCCGACAGTGTGGCAACGGCCACAAGTATAGTCTCGATATTTACAACGTGTTTTCACGTGGCCATTTTTGCCGCAACAATAGCAAATGAAATCCTTAGTGGATTTAGGCCTACTTGATGTTTTGCCCGATTTTTTAGCTACGTAGTTAACAGCTCTAGAATGGCTTCTCAAAACGCTTTGGTCTGTTTCAGCAGATTCTAAGGATAAAGCTAAGGATGTTGTAGCCTTTAAATCCAGAGTCTGCTTCAACAACTCGCGTTGAATGACTTCTGATTGGATCCCCCCAATTAGGCGATCCCTAATCATTTCGCTGTTAATGTCTTTAATTTTTGCGAAGTCACAATACTTCGTCATTAGCTTTAAGGCAGCTAAATATTCCCCGATACTCTCATCTGATTTTTGCGATCTTCTAAAGAATTTAACACGCTCAGATACCACTGAGGGCACTGGCTCAATGTCGTCTAAAACTTTTTTAACGAGCTCATCAAATGTTAATGAGTCGGGCAAATCAGGTGAGAGGATATTAAGAATTCTATCAAACATTTTCTGGCCCACAGATGCCATTAGAAAATTAACTTGCTTGGTTGCTGGTATTTCTTTAGCTAAAAAAAAGTAACGAATTCGGCTGGAGTATTTCTCCCATGTGTCAGACTCGCAATCGAATTCCGAAAATAAACCAGCGGTTTTAGACGAACCCATGTTGACGTCGTCTTCACTATCACTAGATTCAAAATTTAGATTTAAATTAGAACTAGCTTCATTAACGCTTGCGTTCACTACTGAATTATTTTCAGTTTCACTTTCACTGCTAACTTTAGCAGTTACAGGTGGTTTGCTACCGACACCTGTCTTTGGCATTAGCCTACAAAATTAAATTTAATTAAATTTAATTACAATCCTGTTTAACATGCAAGGATTAAACTGGAGCACTCAAGACTACCGGTCACTTATTTAAACACAGAAATAAATCAAGCTTGACTGTAGCCTACCTAGTTGTATAAATTAACTGCCTACAAGTTAAATTTAAAGGGACTAGGCTTTAAAAAAAAATGTTTTACGTTCACCATTTGCAACGTTTTACAAAACAACACTTCTGGCCTAAGCCTCAGCACAGACCAGATTTCACTAAATTCGAGCATAAACCTACGGTGTTAAATTTTACACCGGCACACACTAGCCCGAATATGGGCAATGGCACAATCGAATTTACAAGGGTTAATTTAGCAGCGCATTTTTCGAACCTTCAGGTTTATAGTACTGCCTGTGCGGACACGCCAGTGCGTCGCTCTAGAACACTGCCAAGGTAAAATTAACCATAATAAATCCAATTGCCCACTTCGGTTCTAGTTGTTAAGGTACTAAATTTAACTATTATCATTTCGTACCACACAGCACTACCACGTCAAAATAACACTGTTTGAAAAAGTTTAAACTCTGATAGGAATTCAGAGCACTAATTTTCATTGCCAAAATGAAAAAAATTTGCAACTTACCACAAATATGGAGCAAAGATGTGGTTGAAGACCTATCAGTTAAGCTTAAGTTTTTAAAGATTACCAAAGGTACCGGACTCGTCGCCAACTGTGATGTCCTAGGCGGGGACACACCTTAGCCCAGCGTGGGCACCAATGGTAATAAACACACGGACTACCAGAGTGTAGGCTACAGCTGATAAGACAGCGTACTTCCTGTTTACTTCTCTTTAAATACAATTATAACAGGAAGTCATGTGATGCAACTTAATACAATATATAATTATAGAAGAGCCTATTAGTAGTTAAAGGGGTATCTTGGTAGGGTTAACATATTGACATGAAATTGATGGCTGCCATTGTGGAGCACACAAGTGACGACTCCACAAACCACAATTAACCACTGATCTTGTTCTCACCTGACGGATCCTTAATCTCCACACCAATATCAGATTTTTCTTGTCTTGCACCCTTCCCTCACCAAGGGGTTACTATCTCCGTCAGTACGGAGGCTCCTCACTTGGTAGGCTAACACATGATACGTTTTTTTTCGCAGAAGTACCTAGGATTATTAGGGTGTTTCGGAGGATGTCATTCTTGGCAGTGGATGTACCAATGGCATGAGAAGCAGTTTTGCACATGACGGAACAATTCTTCAGATGGTTGCCTACCGACTCGATACTATCGGCTACGATCACTTAATTTAAAATGCTGTTCACCCTGATTACTAGAAAGGAAAACACCAAAGAATGGCACCATACTTGAGTAACTGACCGGGAATGTTATTAACTATTTTTGGAGTACAATTTACATCTCATGCACCATACTACTACTTCAAGTTATACCATTTTTGTGTCATATTTGCGATTCGCAATAATAATTTCATGCATAGTCATCGCGTCACATTAATTTGTAACAATGACTAAAGTTTCTAATTTGACTAAAGTTAATAGTAGTTCTGTTTCTATAGAGGATTTTAATAATGTTTGGGATTTTTTTTGCAACTTCAGTAAATATCACGAGCAAACCATACCTAATGTGGGATAAAATCCACGCATCATGAAGTGTTTTGTTCTTAGTGGTGAATAACATTTTTTTTATAAAACATAGTTATGCCTCATTTCATAGGACAAGTTTTCGATATGTGCTGAAAATGTCCACTTCGATGTTTCTGTTTAAATATCCCTAGGTATTCAAATTGGGGTTACGTATGCTAATTTTTCTAAAAAAAATGTATGGTGTGCTACTGATAAACATGAGTCAACATAAAGGGAAGAATTGAAATTACTCAAAGGTATCGAAATATTATGAGCTAGGCAAGCTCAGAACCATACATTAAAATAAGTTTTATCACATAAAAATTGCACTACCAAAGACATACTTTGTTAACGACTGTGTAGGGGGGGGGGGGAGTGATTCATTTCAATAAACTATACAGCTAAATGCCTGTGATTGGAAAATGTGACTAATATTCGCTACAACAATACCCAACTACACAAAAGAAAACTTATAATTTATATAACTTACAACATACAAGATTAAAAAATAAAGGAGTCAGGATTAAAAATGTGTCTTGTGGAAATACAAATGCACTAATAGGAAAAAAAAGCCCCGGCGGGGATGATCGTCAAGACGGTTGGTTGCCCCTTCTTCTCTTGCTGACTGGCATGTCTTGTATTCTGACAAGGCAAATCTTGCCCATACGTTTTACACAGCATTGTCATGTAATTGTACAGCATATTGCCACGCCATGTGTTCTAAGATACGACTGTAGTAGAAGCAAGCCGAATGGGCTTGAAATTCTAGAGAAATCATTTTTCAAATGAAAAGGCCGACACTTTAGATTGATGCATGGACATTGAAACTAAAATTATTGCAGAACAGTAGATGGGTAGTGCTATTTTCCACCAGGACGCGGGACAGAGACACAAGATGGCCGCCCCCATTAAAAACCGGAAGTGCCACCATCTTGGATGAAGACCATCAATTTGAATGGTCGCCATTTTGAATGATGTCACTTCCGGTCTTTAAAGGAACCGGAAATGCCACCATAATGTAAAGTGGAACCGGAAATGCCACTATTTTCCTCAGATGGCCCCCGGTTTCAGTTTCAATTCCCGAAATTATTTAAAATGCCCATAACTCGGGAACCGTTGGTCCTAGAGCAAAACCGATCGAAATTTGGCCACCCTTACAAGAGCCTCACTGGGGGTCCCGCCTAACTGATGGCCCACCCAAAATGGCGGAACTGAATTTTGGGAGTTGGCCCACCCCAATAACTCGGGAACTGTTAGTCCTAGAGCAAAACCGCTCGGGATTTAGCTTCCACAGACTGTGCCCTGCGCGTGCGCCGCCCCGGAAACTGGGTACCACCATTTTTGGAAGTTGGTCCACCCTAATAACTCGGAAACCGTTGGTGCTAGAGCAAAACTGCTCGGGATTTGGCTTCCCCCGGCTGCAGCGTATGCGTGGCCCTCCCCAGAATCTTGGTACTCGAAGTTATAGTCGTCTTGACTCAAACGACCATAACTCGAGAACCGTTGATCCTAGAGCTAAACAGTTCGAAAGTTGACTTTCCCCGGCTCTACCTGGCGCTTTGTCTGCACTACGTACCGGGTGGCGGCCCCGGAGTTCATTTTGTAAATAACTGGCCGTAATTCGGGAATCTGGTCTTCTCTTCTATTGGGCCACCGTGAAGTTCATTCCACTGCTACTGGCTTCCCCCTCGAATCATAGGGGTACTGAGCCCCTCTGCCACGTCAAGGCTGCAATTATTGGAGGGGTGGGATGGGAAGGGTTGGGATTAGGGCAGGGTCACCCTCTCAGAGACCAAAGTCCTCCGATGGTGTAGTCGATCATGTGGGAAATGCGGGTTAAATAAGACTGATGCTTAATAATGTCTAGGACTGAAATAGGGCCTCCTAGGATGATCGCTAGGACATGGGTGTTGCATTCCATAGGTTTCGAAATCGATGGCCTCGTGTTTGCTCACACGCCCCACGTCCCGCAACGATCACATCTTCGCAGCCTTCACAGCCTTTACCTTCCCCCGCTTAACCCACTTCACAGTAACCGGGTCGTGTCGCCGCCAGGTGAAGGGAGAAATCGCTTTGGGATGGTACCATCCTCGATTGGGGGAACCATTCCGGTATCGTTTTTCAGACCGCGTGTTCGAGTTGCTCGTAAGCTCCGGATTCCTCAACAGCTCCATCTCCGGAAACTCCGCAGCCTCTGCTGCCATTACCTCCTCCTAGCTCAAAATTTAAATCTTCACCCCAGTCACCAGATTGAGTAGCCCCGGAATGAGGGTAGATGAATCTTCAGGAGAGCACCCACATTGATCGGGGAAATCACACCGGTATGTCATCTCGAGATGGCATAAAGCAAAATCTATTTATACATGACTTAGCATTATATACGAAACATTTTTCAATCGACCCTGCCCAACATCTCGAGGAAGTGCGGCCCCACGGGCTTGGTGCACGAACCGCTGGTCCTATAGCAAAACGGCACAGGATTTGGCTTCCCCGAGTGTGCCCTATGCTGCCACCAAGTTCATTTTCAGATTAACCGGCTATAACGCGGGAACTGCGAATCCTAGAGTGAATTGGGTCGAATCTGGTTTCCTTTAACTAAACCCCTCACCCCGCTTCCAAGTTCAGCATCGAACCATCCCCCGCAACTCGAACCCAAGCTCGCATCCAGTCAGCCCAAATGGTCACGTACATGTCAACCCAAAAAATCACGTCCACGTCAACCCAAACACACAATGTTCTCGTCAACGTCGACGTCCAAATTGGGTCAAACTTACCCGTTTCAACTCGGTATAGACTCAATCCAACATGCGTCTGTACCTCCCTTCTCTCAAGGGTTTGGTCTTGTCAATAGTTAGAAATCCGTGCAGGTCGGAGTTCCAAGACTCCCCGCAAGTCCGCTTAAACTCCTCGAAGCTCACGTCACACCCGACATGGTTGTTGTAGACATGCCGGAGATTGGCGTCGTCGTACCTGAAGAAAATCAGGACATTCGCGTTGTCTCGGACCACTCTCTTCAGTATCCTGCTGTAGGTCTGGCACAGGTAAGGACGTCCACGTTGGCGTTCCGACCGTAGGCGAAGTACCTCTCGATCCTGTCCTGCTTCTCGATCATGCAGTCATCGAAGAGGAATATGGTCTTCTTACGCGGTCTAGAAGTTCCTCGGGTAGCGGTACCTCTTCGTTGTTCGAGGAGAACACTGCGACTTCGGGACAGGTCTCGTCGAAGGCATGCCTCAGCCTTTTGTACCTAGTCTGAAACATGGTCTTGGAGCACACGTAGAGTCTGTAGTATTCTAACCAGCCCTCTTTGTAAAGGAGGTTGAGGTTGAGATGTGTCTTCCCGCAGATGATACACCGCAGTGAATCGGGGAATCTAAGCTTACTCCGAGGTGTCTTGACCTTCCCGACAGTTTCACCGAGGTTGTCGTAATTGATGAGTTTCATTATTTAAGCCTTTATTCAGTTTAATAAAGGGCCGAAATGCATTTTAAACATGTACTGCTTGAAGTGCAAACGAGACACTGACACCCTCGACTCCAACCTCGTAACGACGTCGAATAACCGTCTGTTGTTGAAAGGCAAATACGCGCACTGCGGGACCATGAAAGCCCAGTTCCAGAAGGGTTGGAAGCGAAGCAAGAAAGGTTCGGGTCTGTTAAACAAGATCATCGACAAACTACCGGTAGAACTCCCCGGGTACAGGTACTGCGGACCGGTACGAAACTCGGCAATAGACTGGCTAGGGGAGACGTCAGCATAAACGCTCTAGACGAAGCTTGTAAACAACACGACCTAGCCTACGCCGCCAGCTCGGAGCTGGAAGACTGACACCGAGCCAACAAAGAGCTGGCTTCCGAGGCCCAGAGTATACTGCTGTCGAACACTGGGGGGTTGGATGAGAAGGCGGCCGCTGCGGGTGTTGCCGGTGCGATGAAGGTTTAGGTCAAGTTGGGGATGGGGCAAACCCGATAAAAAATAAATGAATAAAGTAGCGGAATGAATACGTTAGTCAAAGAGCTGCACAAACCGGCTAGGCGTCGATACCCGAGGCGTAGAACAAAGGTCTTATGTGTCGACTTGTGGCAAATCGATCTTGTGGAAATGATCCCGTACTCTGGCATTAACGAGGGATCCAAGTACCTGCTCACGCAAATAGATGCGTATAGTAAGTTCGCCCGGGGCGGAACCCGCCAAATCCAAGAGTATGGGAGACGTTTCGACCGCCTTCGAGAAAATGCTGGTCTTGTCCAGGCCCAAACACCTGCAGTCGGATGAGGGGACGGAATTCTTCAACCCCCTGAAGAAACGGTACGGTATAAACCACTACCGCTCCTTTTCTGAGACCAAGGCTAGCATGGTCGAACGCTTCAACCGGACCCTGGAGACGACTATGTGGCGCGAGTTCACGCATAGGGGCAACTACCAGTGGCTCGACCTGATTAAGCCCCTTCAACGCCAGTGCAACTGATCCGTCCACAGGACGATCAGGGCTAGACCGAAAGACGTGGTTGCGGGTATTACCGTTCCACCGGCCGTTCGAGTGTCGAATCGTTCGGCGGGTAAACCCAAGTTTAAAGTCGGGGACGAGGTGAGAATATCCCGTGTCAGAGGCACGTTCGATAAGGGTTACTGCAGAACTGGATGAACGAGATATACGCGGTGGACAAAGTGCAGAACACGAGTCCCGTCACGTACACCTTGAGGGATTACGGTGGGGAGGGTATTGAGGGCGGGTTCTACAAGCAGGAGTTGCAAAGACGCGTTTGCCGGACCTGTTTCTGGTGGAGGTGTTAAAGACGCGGAATGCGGGGGGGGGGAGAGACCAGTTACATGGTTAAGTGGCGGGGTACGACGATAAGTACAGCAGTTGGGGCGATAACCTGGACTTGCTGGATGAGTCACAACCAGAAATGACGTACTACATCACCCGGAAATGACGTATTACATCAACCGTGATGTAATGCATGCTGGAATGTTCTAGAAGATATTATTCGATCACGTCATTTCAAGTTGTGGTGCAATTTCCGGTTGATCCTGTATAAAGCTAAGACCTTTTCCTGCACGCTCACTTTCCAGTTTGGATTTCGTCGCGAGAGCATCGCCACGCTGCCTCTCGCTTTCCAATTTGATTTCAAGACATCGAGAGAATATCTCCGCCGTGTTTGTAAGTTCATTCAATCCATTCTTAAAACATGTAGAATTTTTTTCCATATATAAATGGGAAGAGTGTACATTTAGTTTTCAATTCTTGTTTCTAGATTCGAAAATGTCCGCCAAAAAACCTTGACCTGCACGTTTTGAGGTGACGAGTTTTCCTCCCAACGGGGTCTCGTCGAGCATCTTCCCGGATGTCACCAACAGGGAGACCCGTCAGACGATTTCTGTTGCGTCCGGCGCCATTCCATCTGTGAGGAGACCGGGTGCGGCGACTGCACCGTGGAACTGCCAACCTGCGAAGACGCCTTAGAGGGTAGCTTCCAGTGCTACCGGAAGGACTTAACACGCAACGACGGCTATGCCACTCTCCTTCGCGATCCCATACGACTTATGCCCTATGCCAAACCCGCCATCGCCCGACTTCTTTTCGCCTGCCTCACCAGCTTAATATCCTGTAAATTTCAAATCTGTTTGACGACGAGGTTTTCCAGAGTTTGGAAAACCCTCAGTCCCGGGTTCTGGAGCCTATACACCAAAGCTCCCTTCACCCACGACGTCCCTCAATTGGTCAAACAAGCCTACGAGAAGATCCATCATGCCATCGACGTCTTCGTGGGTAAGGGAAGGGTAGCGGCTGGATCGTTGAAACCGTGACGGAACCCTGGATTAAGGTGAGGAAGTACGACCTCTTCCGCAGGACCTCCTACATTCCCCCGGTACAGCTTAGGAAGAAGTGCCAGTTCGTCGTGAACATGGAGAACAGGACGGATAACCGCTGCTTCCTGTACTCCGTGTTGGCGGCGATTCATCGCAGCTTCGTCGTGGATCCTCAGCACTACACCCAGGGGATGGATACTCTCGACCACTCGATGCTTCGGTACCCGGTGAAGCTCAGTCAGATCGACGAGTTCAAAGTGAAGAACAGCAGTCTCACCATCAACGTGATCGCCTTCACCACGGAATTCGGACTTCACCCCATACGAGTCTGCAAGTCCGTGGTCGGTCGTCAGGTGATCCACTTGCTGTTTCTGGCCGAGGACGACGACGATGGCAGCCCCAATTTCCACTACTGCGCTATCATGGATTTTGACGGATTCTTCAAGCGGGCGGGCGTCGGTATGAACAAGAAGTTCACCTGCCTGAACTGCTTCTCGGGGTTCACCAGGGAGATCGCCCTCCACAAACATCGCGCGGAATGCCTCGCCCTGAACCCGAGCCAATGTTTGCGGTTCCCCAGACTCGGCGCAGACACCCAAGAGTTTAAGCACTTTAGTCGGCAAAACAAGCCGACTTCGAGTGCTTGCTGCAGCCCGTGTCGGGGCCTCTGCCCGGTTCGTCCACCAGTTCCACCACAACCATCCACAAGCATGTGCCCTGCAGTTACTGGTACGTCGTCGTCGGACCCGAAGGGGAAATCGAAATCGTCACCTCGAAATACCACTTCGGACTCGATGCGGTGGAACACTTCATGAAGTCAGTCGAAGAAAAGGCCCTGAAGTACGCCGCCATCATCGCCAATCCTCGACCTCTCGCACTCACCGAAGAGGAAGAGGCTCGTTTCGTGCTGGCCCATAACTACCACTACTGCAGACAAGGTTTTTACCCGGGATTGTACGCCTCGCTGAAGGCAGCTCGAGAAGAGATGAAGGTGCGTGATCGCGACCACTTCCCTCCCAGCAACAAATGCAACTTGTCGGCGAGGCAGACCAGTGTCATCCCGGTAGTCTTCCACAATTTGGAAGGCTACGATATGCACTTGTTGGTGTCGGCTGCCGAGAAGTTTAGCGGAAGCGTCAACGTCATCGCCAGGAATGCGGAGCGATTCCAGAGCGTGTCGGTTAACCTGAAAACCCCCCACCCTCTTCCCAACGCACCCAAGAAGAATCTCGTCATCGCGCTCAGGTTCATCGACAGCCTGAACTTCTTGGCCTCGTACCTGGCGACGCTCGTCACGAACCAGAAGAATGCGGGTGGCACCTTCCCCATTCTCCGAACCGGTCTAGAACGGTCGACTCTACGCGAACAGTTTTCAACCCACTCCGTGTTGGACTCCGAGCCTAGCACTTAAACCGCTTCCACCAACACTTCTACTACCCTACCTAACACGGACACCTTAAGAACCGTTTCAACCAGGTGGCCTGATTGAAACCCCACATCAAGGGTAATAAATACCGCGCGTAGACAGGCTGCACAGTATTTTGAGAAGACCCTGTTCAAATTGGCGAACAACAGCGTTTTCGGAAAGACGCTCGAGCAGAAGCAGAACAGAGTGTCCGAGAAACTCGCCAGCAAAGTAGCAAAGTCGGTGAAATACACCTCACTTCCTCACGCCGACTAGTTTCAAATTCTCAATGACTACCTCATCTCCGTACTACTGAAGGCCAGGACGATCGACTGCGACCTCCCCATATATTTCGGTTTCACCATCCTGGAGCTTTCGAAGCTATTGATGTACCAATTCCACTATGGGTACATCAAACCGAAGTACAGGAATAAGACGACGTTGCTCTTCACGGACACGAATAGCTCGTTTTACTCCATCGATACGGAGGACCTCGACTCGGACATGGCCGAGGCTCGGAGCGTGTTGTTTGTCACATCAAACTACGACCCCACCCATCCCCTCTTCAGCGTCGAGAACAAGCAAGTCTTCGGCATGTTCAAGGACGAGCTGGGTGGGGTACCAGTGAAGGAGTTCGTAGGTCTAAAATGTACTTGTACGCCACCGCGGACGAAGAGAAGCAGACGGCAAAAGGCGTGGATAGGACCTTTTTCTTAGATACGAGGACTACAACTCGACTCGACAAGGGGACGTGGACAACCCTTCGTAGCCGAAAGCATGAAATTATCACCAACGTCGTCACCAAGTCCTTGCTTTTGGTTTATGACGACAAACGTTTCGTCCTGGAAGACTTTCGTCCTGGAAGGGGTGCACAGCTACGCCCATGGACACTATTGTACTTCCGGTACCGAACGCGAGGAGGAAGAGGATGACGACTTCGACGTGGACCTCAAAAGCTATCCGGAGTGGAGAAGAGAAATCGCGAAGGAGAAATGCCGGATAGCGTGGATAAGTTCAAGACAAAGGTGTACCTTCCCATCGAGAAGTAAAGACTATGGCTAAGTTAGACGAGCGGCAAAGGAGGAGAGAGGCCGATAGACTGAGGAAGGCAGCTGCCGAGAGGGAGAGGTACGCTTCGAAGCGTGAGTAGATGGTTGTACAAACACGGAAGAAGCGTGCTGAACTGAGTGAGGAGCGGAAAAAATCGAAGAATGTAAAGAAAGCAGCTGCAGAACAGAAGCGGTACCGCGAGGCGGGAGGAGCGAGACGCAAGGGGGAGAAACGAAAGATCATGCCAGAGGAAGAGAAGACGGAGGCGAGAGCTAGAGATGCAACGGCTAAGAAGGATAGGTGGTCAAATATGAGCGAAGAGGAAACGGCAGCGGTCAGGGCGAGAAATGCGGCTGCGATGAACGTGCGCCGAGCTGCAGAGAAGTCATCCTAATTCATCCCCCTCATCTACACGATTCGGTCGGCGATACCATCGGGTACTTTGTGGGCTCTGTGATTATGATGCCTAGGCTGAATCATGGCATAAAGTTGGTCGTACCCTAACCCGATCCCATCTCACTCCTCCCTTGCCTTTTCCATCCAGTGTGTATACATGTGCATGTATGTATGAATGAGTGTGCCCGTAAAATCGACATTAGTAATGTTTATAAATCAACCTCTTGGCTAATATCGGTCCTACGCATGCACTATGAACTGTAACAAAGAAAACTTTCGGTTTTTTAAACCCTACCATTTGCCGCCCGTAAGGTAAGAAAGCCACGTACGGTTCATTAACGAAGATTAGGCCCTCCAACCAATTCCTTTCGGGGGGTGGGTAGCAAAATCCCGAGCAGTTTCGCTCAAGGATTAACGGTTCCTTAGTTACAGGGGGTGGGCCAACCTCCCAAAAATGATAGTACTTGAATTCTGGGGATGGCGACGCGTAGGAGCAGTCGAGGGAAGTCAAATCCCGAAACGGTTCGCTCTAGGACCGATGGTTCTCGAGTTACACCCAGTAGACTCGAAACGTGGGGGTGAACCAACTTCCCAAAAATGAGGGTACTCGAATTCTGCGGAGGCCCACGCGTGGGACACGGCCGGGAGAAGCTACATCCCGATCGGTTTTGCTCTAGGATTAACAGTTCCTGAGTTATTAGGGTGGAAAAGTACCGGGAGCAAAGTATTCACAAAACCCCAAGATAGCCGAATTCAATTTGGGACACCCCAAAATGGCGAACAAGAAGTGGCATCAATCAATATGGGTCATCGATTAATAGGTCATCGTGGCTGAGCGGTGAGAGAGCTCAGCCTGGTTGCTGGAGGTTTGCGGATCTGGTCGAACCCCTGGAAAGGGGACCTTGGCAAAGTCCCCGCCAGGACTGCCGGCCAGGGTAGCGTGAGAGGCTACCATGCTCCTTCAGCGGCTATGGGATGTATTCTGGCAAATTCTGGACAATCTTTTGGCCCCGACGATGATCGGAGGTTTCCCGGGACGAATCCCCGGGCTGGCACCTCCCTTTACCAGATTCTTCTTCTCCCAAAATAATCTGGTAATGTTCAAAATTGAGCCGGTTCAGCCATACAAGCATTAATTGCTTCGGCTAACGTAAGGCTCGTCAAAATTTTAATTAAAAAAAAAAAAAAAACTTCCAGTGCCTTTAAAGACGAAGTGACGTCATTCAAAATTGCGGCCGGATGTGACATCAAGACCTTCCAAATTGATGGTCTTCATCCAAGATGGTGGCACTTCCGGTTTTCATGGGGGCACTATCCACCTACTACTCAGAACAACATGTTGGAATTAAGTAGCTTTAGCTTACTGTTCTAAAATATGAAACTAATAATGTGGTTAAACCATATAAGAAACTGAATTATCTCCCATGTATGCGCATACCTAACTTCATTAAAAAACCATGGTGAGGTGCATTCATTTTAACTTGTATTTTTGTAAGGTCTTTCTATATTGATGGGTAATGTTGTTGGGTTGTTGCTGTTTGCTTCTCAAATAATAGTAACCGTCAAGTGGACGATATTCCCGATGAAGTTTTATCCCGTGCTTTAGAATGCCGTGTCCATACCATGAAGCTGAATCGTAATTATTTCACCACAATTCCAATTCGGTAAGTACTAGACTAAGAATAATTTCTCGTGATAGCAATGCGTTATTTCTCCCAACAATTCTGCGTGTAGCAACATTTCCCAACAATTCTGCATTCAACATTTCCTTAACAATGCAACATTCAACTCTAAACCCTTTCATACTGACTGTTAATTGTGGTTTTCTGTGTACACAATACAATTCTTCATCCTTCACTGGACACACCCAAAAATCTTTCCGACAACTCCATTTCTTCTAACCTGTACGGGTTGTAAGGAATATAATGGATTTTATGGTCATATAATGGATTTTTGCTATAATGTAAGCAGCAGTTTGTTATTGCTGCGAGTTTGGACTTCCGTCATTGTTTCAACTGCTTAGTTGTCTTGCTCAAAAGAATTAAGCCATGAAAACTTGTAAACTTAGTGTATTTGTGGAATGTACGTACGGTACTAGTGGACTTCAACCAATAGTTGGAATAGTTGGAATGTGTGTGATTTAAGGTTTCATCTTGTGTGTCAAATACTAAAGGGGTACATTAATTTCTGTTAATAACGAATAATAATATTCACTATGATTAATTTGATATTTGAGTAAAAAAAAATCCATGAAACCCCTTGCCCCATTTTACTCATTTTCGAAAGTTACCGTACGGCCAAATATTGCAGCTACTACGAACGAGCTCCTTTGCTGATAATTAGAGCATATTAAAAAGGTTAACCGCCCTCTTTAGTTATTATTGCTTGTGTAGCTAAATTGGACCGTAATCTAATGTTAAATCCTACAAAACGTTAAAGGGAATATAGTGGAGAGATAGTTTACCATGATTACCCCTACAGACTGGTAACTTGTCATGATGCAACCATCAGTTCTGAAAATCATTGCGTTAAGTATGCTGCTAATTTTTAATCTAAACTGACATCAAAAGAGAAGCCTTCTATTCTCGTCTCATCTAACTTGTTCTCATGATACAACCACCTGCCCTGAAAATCACTGTTTCTAATTTTAAGGTAGATTATCATCAAAAGAGAATCCATCTATTCTCTTCTCATCTAACTTGTTCTCATGGTACAACCACTGGCTCTAATAATCACTGTTTTCTAATTTTAAGATAGATTCGTCATCAAAACTGAATCTTTCTATTCTTTTCTCGTCTAACTTCTCTTCATTATACAACCACCTGCTCTGAAAACCACAGTTTCTATTATTATGGTAGGTTGTCATCAGGAGAGAAAAATTTTGTTGTATCTCGTTTAACTTGTTCTCATGATACTACCACCTGCCCTGAAAAATAACTGTTTCTAATTTATTTTAAGGTAGATTGTCATCACAAGAGAATCCTTTTGTTCTTATCTCATCTAGCTTGTTCTCATGGTTCTTTTATTTTCGTCTTCGCCTAACTTGTTCTCATGATACAACCATTCACTCTACAAATCATGTGTTTCTAATTTTAATATAGTCATAACAAGAGAACTGCCTAGTTGAACATTGTCCTAATGATACAACCACCCACTCTGCAAATCTGTGTGCATTTCTAAATTTAAGAGATAGTTAACATAAGAGAATCCTACTATTTTTGCCTCGTTCTGTTTCTGATACAACCTTCTGCTCTGAAAAATTGCTTGTTTCTAATTTTAAGGTAGATTATCATAGGTAATATCCCGAATGCAAGGGTAGTTATCGATAATTTTTTGGAGCACGAAAGTTTTTGCTCCCATTAAACTCGTGAGTGCTTGTGTTGGCTAATAATTAAGATCCTGAGTCACGAAGTGACGAGGAAGCTTACGGCCAACTCAAGCACAAACGAGTTTAAGGGAGCAAAAAGTTGAGTCCTCCAAAAAGATGGATAACTACCCGCTGCAGGAGGGGTATTAAATGAGAGTATCTCGCGAGAATTATTTTATCGGCAGTTTATTAATACATCAATTACAGAGATTTACGGGCATACGTAAGAATTTCTGCATTTTGTATTAATGTTGTTTA
>JAHWFP010242703.1:0-13511 GCA_023313725.1 Lithobius niger
GGCGGCCTTTCCTTGGTGGAATGATATCACTACCTTCAAAGGCCGACCGTTTTTGGAAACTTGGCGGGTTTTTCTACCAGTTTTGGTTTTGGGTGGATACTTCTTGCTGCGCCTGCTTAAGTAGTTCTGGGAATGGCATGCGAATTGGCTCCCAGGTGGCGAGTTCCGGCCTCAACTCTTATGCAAATGCGAATTTCAGACGATCGTGGCGTGCGCCATTCATTTGCAGTAAAGCTTGCAGCTGTAAAGTTGTTGTGTCCACCAAAACTTGCGTGAGCTGAGACTATCAAGAGTTCCGAAATAGACGGGGTTCATTATGCAAAACTGCAACGCCCATAGCATGGGAAGTATGACCAGGAAAAATTCCGCCTGCACACTCATCATGGTGTTGTCGACGAATTCGATCACCGAGGTCGGCCTACGGCGCTGAAATACTGGCGTTCAGAGTGGAACAAATTTGTGCTGCATGGTGCTGCTGCTACATATCTATCACATATTGATTTTTTTAGGCCTTTGACAAACGAATGTCTTTATGTTTAGCCCACCAATCAATACCGCTTCATCCATGTATCATACTTGACAAGTAGGCATAACTGCCTCTGGTAGGATCGCACCCGACTCAACAACAAATGGCAAATCGGCTGCTTCTCCATAGCCTTCGGCACCCTGCCGCCACTTTCTATCACCATTCTCATCATGCTCAAAAACCACGGTGTCTTCTCACCGGCCATGATCCATCCACTGTTCATCATAATCACGGTCATTTTCGAGCGTCAATACCCACTTTCTACATCATTGGCCCGCATCGGGCGATAGCCATTGTTATGTTAACTAAGTCCTCGATCACTCCCCCAGCTTGTGGGGTGAACCAGCAAATATCTGCTCATGGCCTCACTACATTTTTCACCAGTAATATCAGTATTATTATTATTATCCTATACTATAAGAGAGAGTTGCCCAGGAAAACCGGAGAGATGAGCGCAAGAACGACCGACGGGGCGAGCGCGAGCGCGACTTCTCGGATTGCCCACTAGATGCCACTACTAATAACTCGCTCTCAAACGAAACCACTATCAAAACGAAACTAGGACCAAAGTAGGGCAGGACGGTACTTTCTGGTATGTACGCTAAGATATGCTCAACAGCACGAAGTTGAGCATAAAAAAAATGTATTTTCAACGTTAATTTACCGCTAAAGAAGAACCAAGGAAATTTACTTTAATGTTAATTTGCCTTTACTTAGCTAAAGAAGAACCAAGGCAACATGGAATCGAGGCTACTTTCCCCGCTCAGGTATCTCCGTTGGCCTAGAGAAGAACTGGAAAGTTTCGAACACAGCCTATAGATGACAACGATCAACAAACCCCAGGGACAGTCACTCCCATAACGATCAACAAATCCCAGGGACAGTCATTCCCAGTTACTGGAATCGACTTGCGAGAAGAATGTTTATCTCATGACAAGCTGTATGTGGCAGCATCAAGAGATTCAAACCCAACAAAATTAATCATACTGGCAGATCATGATAAAACAACAAGAAATGTTGTTTACAAACAAGTTTTGCAGTGATTTAAGTGTAGTTACTAATCCAAGATTTAACTACACTTCCCCGCATTAGGATCCCGGGCGAAGCCGGGCACTTCAGCTAGTTAATTATAATAATAGGACATCCCTGCACCGCTTCTCTCAATGCCGCCTGCATTTCTGCACTAATTAAGCGAGGCAACGCCGTTATCGAACCTGCCAAACTGCCCCATGGCTCAATTGGCTCTTGGCCCATGGCCGTGCTAGACCTAACGCTGCCGCCATTTTCTCGGGTTTTCTCCATGCTGCTCTTCTCCAACTCTCCATCCAATGGCATCATCCCATCACTGCCATCCTTCACCTGGTAATTCACCTGTACAGTCTTGGGCTACTTTAGTTTGTCCTCTCTAGGCTTGGCAACTGTAGTTGACAATAATTTCCAACCAATTCGTAGCACACAAATTACCGCGACAAAAGAGACAGTGGGGTAGAAGCAAGTGAAAGCAGGGAAGCGACCGGTAGTGACACAGAAATTGCATAAATTGAGGTGTACTTTGATGCAAATGATGAGGAATAAAGGTGCCGAAAGCAAGAGGGACATCCCTAAATAACACAGTGAGGAGAAGTAGAAGGGCTAGAGAGGTAGTTGGTGTGTCAAAAGAACGACACGTGTTTGCGTATCTGCACGAAAAGGAAGAATTAATTAAAATATATAAAACAAGAACACAACTGTGATCTATGGAGCTTGATGTTGTACAACAACAACAATAACAACAACAACAACAACAAAACAACCACAAAAAACCCTGTTCTACACATATTTTGTGACGAGGCCCTGTGGTAGTCAAAATTATCACAATTTTTAGAAGTTTTTATTTTTATTGTTTTTAATCCTCAGATCTTTTTTCTTGGAGCTTTCGTGTGGGGCTTTTAAGATGGTGTAGGCGTAGTTCAGTGGTAAGTTTACAGAACGGCTGTTCAGTTTGGTTACCGGAAGAAAGGATAGAGTTGCCTGGGAAGGTTTGGAATGGACAGTGTGGGTGACAGCGGCTCAGTTCTTTGTAATGTAACAGTCTCATACCTCGGCTTGTTAAGTTGGGAAACATTGATTTGCTCGTTATTTTGTGAGTGCCTAACTCTGTAGTCCTTGAAATTTATTATTAATTATGGCCCTCAACATAATAGTTTAAACGCAACTAACAACTATAATTGGCAACAACTGTTTTGAAGGCCTTCTGTGCTTGGTGGCAGACACTAAATCAGTGAAGACAAGACACTACTCATAAGGGAGTTCGACTAACTCCGGAAAGAGGGGTTCAAGCATGCGCCCAACCCACTACGAGTGGCAGCGCAGCGTGTGCTCAATGGATGGCTATGGTAGAAAGACAGATTTAAGGTGCTAATTTCTCATATTTGAAAGACTATCAAGAAACAAAAAAAGTTCTGACAGCGAGCCCTTCACATATGTGCCACAGGCAAAGCAGCAAATATGTATAAAACGCTTTTAAAATCGTTATTATACCCGTACTAAAGCCAACTTTTTCAGGCAAAACGTCATGTGGCTGTCGAAGCGGTTCAAACTGATTACGTTTTTCCTCTTTCCCCACCCTGCCTCCGGAAGTAACCCGTCCAGCTGCTTTGTTATGGGATTATCCCTTCATTTACTTGGAGAAGTTGGGGGTTAAAAGTTGCCCGTGTTGTCATCATGCACGAAAATAAAAACGGTGTTGGAAGGGGCACGGGAATGGCAACGGTAAATAAAAGCTACAACCACAGAAGAAAATTATGGATAAAAGCCGATAGTAAAGTAAAAAAAAAAAAAAAGCGCGGGGGAGGAGCAGGGGGAAAATTAGCTTAAGTAACAGTTAGTTTTTATTATTCGTGTTTTTGGTGTTATTTAAGTTGGGTGTCTTGCCTCGAATATTGGTAAGCATGGTATGGCATTTGTTATTTCTGTCATTTTCGTTGAAAATTTTTGTTGTTGCTTTTGTTGTTTTTTCATGTTTCTGTTGTAATTATAGGTTAGGTTAAGTTAGGTCAGTTGGCTTGGCTCAAATTTCACCAGACAAGACGGAGTTTCACCAATGACTTTGTAATTTTTTTCCTGCAGCTTTTTTTTCCCCGTCGGTTATTTTTTCCCCCGGCATTTAGTTTTAATAGATGTGTTGTTTTATCAAAAAAAATATATCGAAACTAAAGTAAAACAACGTGTCGCTCTTCTTTTAAGATTGCATAGTTCAAAACCATGAGAAAAATTCTGAACCCGCCCCCCCCCCCCCCCATTCCCAGAAAAAAATAGAAATATTCTTTACTACAATTTATTTATTTATTTTTGCTCAGCCCCACCCACCCACGAGGCTCTATCAAGATTTTACCCTAGATTGCAATTTTGTTTCCCTTGGTTTTCTTTTTCACCTGGCATTAATTTATTTTGAGCTACGAAAACGGTTTTTTTTTTAAAAATTAAAAACAATTCAGTACAGTATGCAGGGTAAGGTGATTTTTTTTATTTATTTAGTCTTCGAAGTTTATTACCAAACCTTAAAACAGCAACACGAAAATTATATTTTTATTATAAGGAACAGCAATTTCACACAGCTTGTTTTTTTTTTAGTTGTTCTTAATAATAAAATTATTTTCATAATAATAATCAATTTAAGAAAATCTACCAAGCTAAATATTTACTTGTAAGCACAATAAAATTATTGAACGCTACAGCATACAAATTAAAAGAATTTTTTAAGTAAGTATTGAAAACTGTTGCATCATGATAAAATTGCTTTCATATTTATTAATTTCCTTTTATTTAATAACAGTGTATAGATAACTATTTCTTACCATACTTTCTGCATAAAAAAAATTCTTGGGTCTACTAAGCGTAATACAAGTAGGACTAATAACAAGTTTTTGGTGCTCAGCATTAGTTAGATTGAACATAGAAATAGTAAAAAAAAAGTACTGTCGAAACAGTCGGTATTGTTAGATGTCTTGGACTGTTTTTTGGTAGGGAAAATTTCTTGGATTATAATCGGAGAAAACTTTTTTTATTCTTGCTACTAAAACATGCAAGTTTTTTACTTGAAACATGAGGGAGAAGATGATTGTTCAGATAGGTAAACATAAGTATGTCAAACATACGTATGCAAACATAGGAATGTCAAAAGGAAACATGTTCTTTACTGATTTTTA
Organism: Lithobius niger; assembly: GCA_023313725.1. Lineage (NCBI taxonomy): Eukaryota > Metazoa > Arthropoda > Chilopoda > Lithobiomorpha > Lithobiidae > Lithobius > Lithobius niger. The sequence continues at coordinate 4,714 of JAHWFP010242703.1, forward strand.
TTTGCTTAAAAGTCTGCGCTTGAATACGGTTGTCATCTAGACCTGTAGATACAGCCAAAGCAATGCTACAGCCTATCTGCTCTTGGCCGTGCTGAGCTTCTTGCCACTCGTACCCTCTACCGCGCATGCGGGAGGGACTATAGTTCCGGAGTTAGTCGAAAAGGCTCATTGCTCGCAACCTTGTTGGCTGAATTTAAGTACAAGTGAAACTCTTTTGCAACCAAAAAGGTTGTTTTAAGATTGGCAGCAGTGACGGAAAACATGTTGCATCTAAGAGGACAAAGTACTACAGTATCGTACTCCACCAGCAAATTGTTCCCATCAAAAACAATCTGTGCAAAGTTTAAAAATTCTGAATTCAACATAGGTCGGCTTAAAAGAGCTTCCAACTCCGAGAACTTTCCAGCCATCGGAAGAAGACGATTTGGTCGATGACTAAAAATGGAGTACTGTCAGTCCTTGCCTGTCACGGCCAGTCAGGGTATTGTGAACTGCTACCAGGCTCCTTCAGTGGCAATGCGCTCTCTGGCCTATTCTGGTTACCCGTCCTCCAGAGTAAAGAGCCAGTCAGACAGCCAGAACCTCTGCCTCAGTTGATTACTAGGTTGCAGTACAAGGCCAGCATTTTGGGGATTGAGTATGAAAACCCCAATGACCAGACCAGGCAAATTGGAATTAAACCTAAAAGAGGATTCGAACCACCAAACATCCTCTAAGCAGCCACCCCAGGCCCGGTTTGTCTGAATGTTCCTTTACCTCTTTCTGACTAGTGCTTGCAGCGGTTGTTGAAGCCCCCGCTTCTCCCACCGTACACACCCTAGATGCACTTAGGGCAAACCCTCTACCATGCAGACCCTGGGCACACTATAGCAAACCATGATCTTGGGTTCAGTATGAATATTGTTTGTAATACGGCTGAATAACGTATGTAAGAATTTTTGTTGGCAGGGTGGGGGGGTGGGCAGTGCTGTACGTAGCACAGGGAGCCGGCACGTACAACATCATACCAACAACAGACATATAGATAAAGGGCGAAAACACCGTTATGCCAACTAACAAAGGTAATCGTCCATTTTCACTTCACGTCAACTTTTAACTCTTTCTGCCAGACCGATTTGCTTTGGGCTGGATTCGCTTTACGCGGAAAGCTTTATTTATAATACACATACCAAGATCGCCGCCCCACCTTTATGGGGGGGGGGCGGCAATATAACCCCAAAGACCCACAAAACGTCAAACCGAAAAGAAACCAGACCGCAAAATTTAGCCAATTTTGATTTACAACCGCTCACTTTTTGACGAGTTTTTGCTCTAATTTGGACGTACGATACGATTTTAAGTGGACAATTTTCCTATTCGTTTTTTTTCCTAACTGTGTGTGGTTTTTGAACGATCGACGTTCCAATACTACAGAAAATAAAAGTTATGGTGGTTAATGTTCCAACCGACCATCCGTTGATTGAATAATGGTTCAAATGAGCATTTTAAGTATACAAGTGAGAGATGTAAATATCGTGATTCCTCGTGCTTTACCACTATCGATTCACTCTTTGCCAGGTGCTTACGGTAAGTGGGTCTGTGGATACGAAACATGCCGGCATCCATGAAGCAATGGCTGCATGTATTTCTAGTATTGGTCTGACGTAATTTGATATTACGATGTAAACTTATTATTTAATTGTCTTGTTATTGTTTTTGAAGTGTTTTATTTGTTTAATACTTTAACATTTTATTAATTCTTTTAATCAGATCTACTATTTACTCGAGTTTCATTTTAATCCAGTAAGTAATCCCTTATGCAAATTTCGTTCTTTGTTTCTTTAGTGACTCGGTCCAAAATCCATGAGCCATTCAGGTACAGACTTTCTCCAGCTCTAGTTATGTTTCTCGTCAAGGGGTTTCCCTGAAATTCCAATTCCTGATGGGGCCAGGCGAGGCTTCACTGGAGCAATCAGCGTAAGTTTGTCGGACATCAAACTACTTGAATGACGTTTTCCGTCTTACGTCATCGTAATCCGTGGGGAGAAGAAGGCAAGATAGCGAGTGGACTGGGCGTAGGCTATCTCGTATGCGGTGCTGGAGGCGAATCGTGAGCAATCCTCTCTTCCAAGTGCTGTCAACTGAAGATGCTTCTTCCTACTTCAACCGAAATTTGTCCACCTGTAGTTGTGGCTGTATTTAAGGTAATGAAGAATAGCTACTATTAGTTTCTATCGATTTTAGTGCGTCATAACGAAGACGCGAGTGTAGTGGTGCTTCTTAGCGATATTTCCGTCGCTAAATACTTCCATAAGTTTCCAATATTATGAAGGATGCTGTTATGTTGTTCACTCTCTCAATAAAGATCAATACTGTGCTTTGGGTATAAACAAGAGTATACGGGTTTAATTGCAAAGAGTTCACTACATACGTCTTTCCTCGATGATCACCGGAGTTCAACTGACCATTATGAGTAAACCGAATTAGCAAGCGCATCGCGCCACAAGAGAGGAGCACTGCGGGGAAGCCAACCTAGTGTGAGGCCGAGAAGCCAACCTCACACTGCTCCCCCCTCCCTCCCCCGGCAAAGCAACGCCCCCGGCAACCCGGAACCAAACCAGCCAAGCAATACAAATACAAACGAGTTACAGAGTACTAAATTTCGAAAGAGCATGCAAATTACAACACATACAACTGTTACACTGGGGCAATGTCAAAAGAAAACCTTGCAATGTTGCCGACCCGGCAGCGCACGGTAGGAAACCTCAAAACGTCACTAGTGTCACTACACATCGGAGATGAGACCCACGAAAAACTACCAAGCGCTGCACAGCAATTCCAACACCATGCGTAACCATTAATACAGCACAAGCCAGTCTAGTATGAAAATGAGCAAATGTCAGCAGCAGGCCAATCCTTAAATAAGTGGTTTTCTCGCGAGCAACCAGTTTCAACCAGGCCGCAAGCAAGAGCGCGTCATACACTGCTCCCACAAAGTATTCCCAACAATTCAAATGGCACCCCATCCTCTCGGTCGCAACGCCAAAATTCCAAAGAGGAGCAAAGAGCGGAACATTTGCACAATATTTTAGCAGAATACTTCACGAACGTGCGACTCCACCGCAGAACCAACCCAGCAACCACTTGAATCTCAAGCGAGACCAAACACCACCCAACAAGCGCAAGTCCAGTCCGCGTTCAATCCAAAACGCAAGGACACCAGTTACTCCCAAAAACGCAAGAGCACCAGTCACTCCCAAAGGCACAAGAAACCGCCGACAAAGGCACAGCAAAAAAAAAAAAAAACAGAGCACCGCCGCAACAAATCGTGGCTGATGACCCAACCGCATCCAATTCTGTAACGAGATCATATTGTAGCACACAGTCCACCGAGGTCGCAGGCTACGATCACACAATAGTCGGTCGCCTCACCAAACTTGGTTTGGTCGATGTACACACCGCACTTTGCAGCACCCTGGCCACCAGAATTCCTCCCTGGCACAGCCCAGCTTCACAATCCACAGCAGACCACAGAGGACAAGCCACAGCAAGACCTCCGCGTGGCGTTATGGGATTCTTCGTAGTCCCTATGACTGTGGCTTGAGGGGACAGATGCCACTGTTGCTTTCCGCTTACCTCTCAGGCCGTTCTTTTCGCGTTCGTGTCGGGGCCAAGCAGGGGGGGGGGGGGATTGAGGCTTAATGGCGCGTCGACAACTTGGTCATTAGCGCCAACCTCAGTCACAGTGCAGTGGTCCGGGTTGCCACTGCACCACACATTACAGAGATGTTATTCAAACCCCTAATCTAAATCTTGTCATACACCTGTACCTCCTGCAAAAATTGAAAAACACCGGACAGGAGGACAGACTTATCGCCCAACTGACGCGCAATGTCATGCGGAAGATGGAACCGACGACGAACACCATCAAGATGGCGACAATCAACAAGCAAGTGCCGGACCGTAAGTGGCCGTCGACACCAAGAGCATTCAGGAGGGTCAACCCCCCGCAAAAGGAAACAGTGAGTAAGTCGGGTGTGACCAATTCGCAAACGGGCCAACACAACCTCCTCACGGCGACTGCGGCGACACGCCGAGTGCCACTCCTCGACAGTGCCTTTAATGGCCCGTAACTTATTACCGTCCTGTCTGTCCCACAAAGTTTGCCAAAAAGCGTGTAACCTAAGACGCAGAGTTGGAAAGGCATCCGAGGGAACAAGGCTGAGATCCCTACCGAGAGGGCCAGAAAGGGCCCCTTTCGCAGCAGAATCAGCTTGTTCATTCCCTGCTATCCCAACATGGCCCGGGATCCAGCAGAAAAGCACGGTTTTCCGCTGGCCAGGCAAGCGGGAAAGCAAAGCTTGGACACGTTGTGTGAAGGGGTACCGAGGATTGTAATTCGCCAAGGACTCCAGGGCACTCATGGAATCACGAAAGACAATGAAATGCGTGCCCTGAAGGTCAAGGATCCATTCCACCGCCAAACCAAGAGCCAAAAGCTCTGCAGAGAACACAGAATAGCCTGATGGAAGGCGATGGGCAACCGTTACACCCTTACACACACAAGCACACGCCACGCCAACGTCGGACTTCGACCCATCAGTAAACAGGCGCTGATAACCGGCGTACTGAGAACTCAGCCGCCGGAACTCCTGTAAGTACCTTGCTGGTAGAGTGGAACCCTTCGGGAGGGACGCCAGAGCAAAAATGAAGCTGCCACCTGGGACAAGCCAAGGGGCAACTGGCATTCTCCCAAGCCTCAAGACGCAGGGCATTTCAAAGGCTATCTCCCGACAGGACTGCTGGAGCCTATCGCGGAAATCACCCTTACCCACCCTGCGTCTACCGACTCGCAAGTCTGGCCCAAAAACCATGGACTAAGCAGGACTGGATTGCACAGCACGCAAACGCACAGCATACTGAATGGCAAGCTGTCGCCGACGAATGGCCAAAGGTGGCTCCGAGGCCTCCGAGACCACTGGAGAAGTTCGAAAAGCCCCAGTCGCCACACGCAGGCCACTGTGATGCACTGTGTCCAACATCTGGAGAGTGGAGTCACTAGCCGAATCATAGACTATACACGCACAATCAAGCTTGCTGCGGACAAGGGCTCGGTAGAGGTGCAACACGGCAGCGCGATCGGCACCCCATGAAGTGCCCGACAGGACCCGCAAGATGTTAAGCGCCCGCAAAGCCTTGTCTTTAAGCTGGCGTAAGTGTGGAAGCCAAGACAACCTGGAATTGAACACCAGACCCAGGAAACGAGCCTGTGGGACAACAGGAATTTGTGCCTGTCCCAAGTACAGGCAAGGATCCGGGTGCAGTGTTCGTTGGCGGCAAAAGTGGATGCACACAGTCTTGTCCGGAGAAAACCGGAAACCATTACTTACCGCCCAGGTCTGGACTTTATTAATTGCCAGCTGTAGCTGCCGCTCGCAGGTCTGCATGCGAGCTGCCCGAAAGCGCAGGCCGAAGTCATCGACAAACAATGACTGGGGAACAGCAGCTTGCTGAGCAATGGGGTTGATCCCTATAGCAAACAAGACGACACTAAGAACACCCCCTTGAGGCACACCATTCTCCAAGACAAACGGGCGGGAAAGAGTCGCCCCGACACGAACGCGAAAAGAACGGCCTGAGAGGTAAGCAGAAAGCAACAGTGGCATCTGTCCCCTCAACCCATAGTTATAGAGATTACGGAGAATCCCATAACGCCACGTCGTATCATACGCCTTCTCCAAGTCAAAGAAAACCTGAACCAGATGATGACGCAGGCGAAAAGCCTCCCTCACATCTGATTCAAGGGCAACTAGATGATCGATAGTTGACCGAAACCGTCGAAAGCGGGACGCCCGTTTGTCTTGGAGAATGGTATGCCTCAAGGAGGTGTTCTTAGTGTCATCTTGTTTGCTATAGGGATCAACTCTATTGCTCGGCAAGCTGCTGTTCCCCAGTCATTGTTTGTCGATGACTTCGGCCTGCGCTTTCGGGCAGCTCGCATGCAGACCTGCGAGCGGCAGCTACAGCTGGCGATTAACAAAGTCCAGACCTGGGCGGTCAGTAATGGTTTCCTGTTTTCTCCGGACAAGACTGTGTGCGTCCACTTTTTCCGCCAACGAATGCTGCACCCAGATCCTTGCCTGTACTTGGAACAGGCACAAATTCCTGTTGTACCACAGGCACGTTTCCTGGGTCTTGTGTTCGATTCCAGGTTATCTTGGCTTCTACACTTGCGTCAGCTTAAAGACAAGGCTTTGCAGGCGCTAACATCTTGCGGGTCCTGTCGGGCACTTCATGGGGTGCCGATCCCACTGCCATGTTGTGCCTCTACCGAGCCCTTGTCCACAGCAAACTTGATTATGCATGTATGGTCTATGATTCGGCTAGTGACTCGACTCTCCAGATGTTGGACACTGTGCATCACAGTGGCCTGCGTGTGGGGACTGGGGCTTTTCGAACTTCTCCAGTGGTCAGCCTCTATGCTGAGGCCTCGGAGCCACCTTTGGCCATTCGTCGGCGACAGCTTGCCATTCAGTATGCTGTGCGTTTGCGTGCTGTGCAATCCAGTCCTGCTTGGTCCATGGTTTTTGGGCCAGACTTGCGAGTCGGTAGACGCAGGGTGGGTAAGGGTGATTTTCGCGATAGGCTCCAGCAGTCCTGTCAGGAGATAGCCTTTGAAATGCCCTGCGTCTTGAGGCTTGGGAGGATGCCAGTTGCCCCTTGGCTTGTCCCAAGTGGCAGTTTCATTTTCGGTCTGGCATCCCTCCCGAAGGGTTCCACTCTTCCAGCAAGGTACTTACAGGAGTTCCGGCGGTTGAGTTCTCAGTACGCCGGTTATCAGCACCTGTTTACTGATGGGTCGAAGTCTGACGTTGGCATGGCGTGTGCTTGTGTGTGTAAGGGAGTAACGGTTGCCCATCGCCTTCCATCAGGTTATTCTGTGTTTTCTGCAGAGCTTTTGGCTCTTGGTTTGGCGGTGGAATGGATCCTTGACCTTCAGGGCACGCATTTCATTATCTTTAGTGATTCCATGAGTGCCCTGGAGTCCTTGGCGAATTACAATCCTCGGAACCCCTTGACACAACGTGTCCAAGCTTTGCTTTCCCGCTTGCCTGGCCAGCGGAAAACCGTGCTTTTCTGCTGGATCCCAGGCCATGTTGGGATAGCAGGGAATGAGCAAGCTGATTCTGCTGCGAAAGGGGCCCTTTCTGGCCCTCTCGGTAGGGATCTCAGCCTTGTTCCCTCAGACGCCTTTCCAACTCTGCGTCTGAGGTTACACGCTTTTTGGCAAACCTTGTGGGATGGACAGGACGGTAATAAATTACGGGCTATTAAAGGCACTGTCGAGGAGTGGCACTCGGCGTGTCGCCGCAGTCGCCGTGAGGAGGTTGTGTTGGCCCGTTTGCGCATTGGTCACACCCGACTTACTCACTGTTTCGTTTTGCGGGGGGGTTGACCCTCCTGAATGTTATTGGTGTCGACGGCCACTTACGGTCCGGCACTTACTTGTTGATTGTCGCCATCTTGATGGTGTTCGTCGTCGTTTCCATCTTCCGCATTAGCGCAGGTTGGCGCTAATGACCAAGCTGTCGACGCGCCATTAAGCCTCATATCCGAAGTCTTCCACAAAATGCCAGAACACTTCAGCCGATAGAAGTCGGAATGGAAATAAAGATGTCCTCCCACAGTCTTCCAGGTGTTGCGAAGCATAGGGCACTGCACACAACGGTCCCATATGTAAAGCCGCAGACATATAATCACGAGAAAAACACTTACACCCTGATTTGAAACCATGATGATAGGCGGAGCATGAAGAAACACCAGCTTGAGCCAATCAAACAAAGCAAGCAAATAAAAGTTCGGATTAATCATGCGAATCACAAAACCGTGAAAGATCAGTCACTAATTACCTCACTGAAGGTTTTAGTCCACACAAGCTTGATGAGTTCCACAAGTTAAGGTGCAATTTCCGCGACGAACGTTGACGACAACTAATCCGAAACGGCCAACGCGCGCAACCTTCGTTTTCGAACAGTCGAAACGCACAATATCAATCGCAAAGTTAAGAGTTTGTAAAAAAAAAACTTACTGCAAGCTTCTTCCCACGTTTGTGCGCCAAATGTTATGTTGTTCACTCTCTCAATAAAGACCGGTACTGTGTTTTGGGGTAAACAAGAGTATAAGGGTTTAATTGCAAAGAGTTCACTACATACGTCTTTCCTCGATGATCACCAGCGTTCAACTGGCCGTTATGAGTGAACCGAATTGGCAAGCGCATCGCGCCACAAGAGTGGAGCAGTGCGGGGAAGCCAACCTAGTATGAGGCCGAGAAGCCAACCGCACAATGCCGCCTAGAAGTTAATGAGGAAGGAGTAGGTCGTTGTATTTTGGTATTGTGGAATAAGATTGCTCAGTAATGCTAATCCGTGTCCGTTTTATTGTTCGCAGAGGGCTAGTGCTTGCTATAGCGAAGATTCAGTGCGTAGAAGTTTCCGTATAATCCCTTTAATAGCAGGAGCCGCCTGCAAAAGTGAAAATAGCTTCAGCCCAGCTTTAATCCATTTGAGCGTCCGTTATAACGCCTTTAACTAGTTTAGCCGTTCTTGTTTCGAGAATTTCGTCTCGTCCCGATAGCTACTTTGTGCCGATGTTCTGTATTTTACCTTAAATAAATGTTTATGTACTTACTGGGGAAAAACCTCAAATCGCAGCGTTAAAGTATTGGTATTGCTTAAGTTTAGAAAGTGTTATTAACCTGTTCCTCCTTCTTCGAACTCGGGCCAATTCCCTCCAAAAATTCCCTTACCCCCCCCCCCCCC
>JAHWFP010242705.1:0-14788 GCA_023313725.1 Lithobius niger
TTCAAACTAGGATATCGCAAAGGAAAGTAGGTTCTGCAAAAACGTCCGAAAAAATCTCACTGATGATGAAGGAGATTGGTAGTCTCTCACACTACCATGAATGGCATGTCCTTCAGGGATACGCTAAGGTCCCTTTTCTATTGGACGATAATCTCAGCGTCTTAGGGAAGATGCTGAATTGTGTCACCAATCAGCCACCATGAGATAATTAGTTCAAATAGAACCTACCCATCTTTTTCTGAAATTGGTCAGGCTTGTACTCTTCCACGGGCTTTCTGCCTGAATCGTCATCTGCAAAATGGGAAAAAATAATGACATTAAAAAACTAACAAAACAGTCAAACAAAGAAAGTTGACAACAGAAAAGAATGCAACAATGCCTAAAACTTATTGTCGGTTACTGAAAGGCGAGAGTGGCGAGCGTTTTAGCAGTCGTTACGGCATTACTACTATTACTATTTGAATGGTGAAAACTATAGGCCTAGTTTTGACAATGACAGTAGCACAACTAGGATATTATTGGAAGGAGCTCGGGAAAGTCTGCCAGGGGTTTGGGTTGGGGGAGTGCTAGGCTACTCATTCAGGGGCCTTAAACGTAGTAATAAGGTCCTTCGTTTTGTATTTTGAGTGGATGAGAGGTTCAAGGGTTGACGATAGTGTTCATCTGGCCTAGGAGATGAAGAGATTGACGATGGCTGACGTTGGCCACATGGCACTGGTGAAGCTGTTGAAATAAAAACAGCAGCAGCAGTTGATGGTGATGGCATAGCAATGATGCTGGGGACTACAGGAGCCGGGCTGGTCGGAGGTGTCGAAATCAGCTGAACTGACGAATCCGTTGTGAAACGGGGCTTTCGTCGAAGGATTCATTTCGGTGAAGGGTTTGATTTCGGTGAGGGCTTTTGCTTTCGGTGAAGGGTTTCCTTACGGTGAAGCGTTTCCTTTCGGTGAAGGCTTTGCTTTCGGTGAGAGCTTTGCTTTCGGTGAAGGCTAGCTTTCAGTGAAGGGTTTGCTGGAGAAGTGGCAGAAGTTGGGTGGTGTTTCAAAAACCCAAGCGACGAATTAAGGTCCATAGGTCTGGTCCATTGTGAGAGGATGCGGGATGCTTTCGGCAAAGGGTTATTCCACTTGAGCTATCGGCGAATGTTTGTGAAGGATTCGGTGTCTGGGTGTTCGGTGAAGGTTGACGGGGAAGGCACCGAAGAAGGCCAATTTAGAAGAGCTTCGGTGTTGTCAGTTGTGGCGTTCCCGTGGTCCAAAGCTGGATCCCGTGGAAGGTCTACTGTATTCCTTGGAGGAAGGGGTGGAGGAGTACTATTGCATCGATGGCATGGAGCAGGTCAAAGATGGGAAGCCGGGGAAAACTGTGTAGGATAGAGTTAATGAGGCCGAAGAAGTTGTTGGAAACGTCGAAAGCGGTGAGATGACAATCCTTGGGTTCATGGAGGGGTCGGAGGTGAAAGGATCCGATGAGCCGCAGAGTTTATTGTGAAAGGGAGTCGGAATGCTTTCAGTGAAAAGAAGTGGGTATATTTTCGGTGAAAGGAAGTTGGATGCTTTCGATGAAAGGAGCCGGAATGCTTTCGGTGAAAGGAGGTTGGATGCTTTCAGTGAAAGGAAGTAAGAATGCTTTCGGTGAAAGGAAGTTGGATCTTTTCGGTGAAAGGAAGTGGGAATGCTTTCGGTGAAAGGAAGCTGGATGCTTTCGGTGAAAGGAAGTTGGATGGTTTCGGTGAAAGGAAGTAAGATACTTTCGGTGATAGGTTTTCAACTCGAGCTTTTGGTGAACGCTTGTGCAATCAGTGACAGGTGCGGTGCAAGGGCGTTCGGTAAAGGCTTCTTCCATTTGTGCTTATGGTGAAGGCCAGCGGAGAAGGCTTTCAGTGATGGGACTTCGACAAGCGCTGGTTTCCAACGAACGTGAACAAAATGTGGAAGAATGACGTGCCATTAGTGGCAAGAGTCATCTTCCCATGAGCTTTCGATGAACGCTTTGGATTACAGGGAAAGGGTAGAGAAGCTTTTGACGAACGCAGGCTTGGTGAAAGGTTTCTTCGTAGGTGTGGTTTTTCGACGAACATTCGCGAAGTGAGGGTAACAATGGCGGTGTGTCGCAGCCGGAAGCTGGAAGAAAAGAGATGGCTGGCTAACGCCGTAAACCATTTACGGAGGGCCCGCGTGTGCCTGGCTGCGCATGCGCAGGTGGGTGACTGAGCAGGGCGTATCTAGAGAGTTTTGATTTCTCCAGGGTAACAAGCACTCAGGAACTGAATGCAATTAAAATTACAGGTAGTGTATCTCACGAAAAACTTCGTTGAAGTTCGTACTGTGGAACATGATGAAATTCCGAAAAAGTCAATTCACTAAAAAATCACGCACATTTCCACAAACTAGACACTTACTCCTATGTCCAGCAAATTTTCGACAACTAACTGTTGTCATCATCAGGCTTTTAAGGTTGATTTAGTCCCTGATCACATCTTGCTTCAACGTTGTTTACAAGTGCCGTTTTCGAACTCGCCGGTAATCGTGGCCTACTACTACTGCTGGTTGCGGTAGGTAGTGTATGTTTTCGGAACGGCAACTAGAAACCGAAAATTTGATTTCGGTTACGACCCATCCCTAAAAGGGAGCAGGGACGGAAAGCAGAGGGACTGGTAGGAGGACTGGGAGGCAGAGGGAGGAGATGGGAGAATAGGGGAGAACTGATGGGCGGAAAAGGGGACTAGGTGATTACAGGAAGAAAAATTAAAATACCAACCGCAGATGTTCAGGCAACACTGAGCGAAAACTGGGAAACAACCATGGGCGAAGCTTGCTACAGCTGCTAGTACTAGCCTATTATAAAAGCAGCTTCACAGCCAAAGTGCTATTATGTTCACCTCTGGGCAATAGGACTGCCTTCGCTTACCAGTGGTGCTGTCTTAGGCTATTTTACTCAGTGATACATTTTACGCTTTTCCAACGTTTATTTCTGGCTTCCCAAAGCTCGTTTTCAATCAGTCAGCAAATTTCAGCTGTTTTTACTTTCTTTCTTAGTAGGCTACTGCAGGTCTAGTTTTGGACAGAGCGGGAGTTCTCGTTTCTGTAATAGGCCTACTAAGACGCCTTTAACCCTTAGTTGCATGAATTAATTTCTGATACTTTTTTTTGAAGTATCATGAGAGTTTAAGTCGTGGGATTTGAACCACCATTCGATTGGCTTGGAGACGGTTGCTGGTTGCGGTTCTGGGGCCCCATCACAATGCTTGCAGTGAGAGTTGGGACTTAGGTTTTTCATGTTCAGTCAACTATTGCCCTCTGGCAATACCACGTGACTTGGGTTAAATTGCGGCAGAGACGGGCTAGCAGGAGGAGGAGTAGGGTCTAGCAAATAAAATGACCAAATCAATGTTTGTCAGCAACTGTGCATGATCTTACAACGTTAATCAATATCACGACTTCAAACTGTGAAAACTTGGTAGAATATTTTGGAAAGTATTTTACCTTGCATTTTTGCATTAACTAAGATTCCTGCAAATTGAAAAAAAATGGCAGGCAGTCTTTTGGTACTGTATTTAAAAGACATCTTCAAAATATTTACACAATACCATCTCAGTAAAACACTCATAAATGTTCGTCCTTTAAATTTTTGGTGAAACCGTTCACCTTCCTAGCAACAAGGGGAAAGAAATTATGAAAAAAATTAGGGTCACATGTCGGCTTCCTAAACCAGAGTACATAAAATACACGCGCTCTCTGTAGACCACTGATCGACATGGAGTGTCGATAATGGATCTTTCATTTGTTGCCTAGGAGGGTAGCAAGTTCAGGTTGGACAAGTTGGTTGATGTTGTCATAGCACCACATGCCAAGTTCATCAAGGGGTCATTGTTTTGCTGGAATCTTTTGATGGAGAGAGATTCCAAAGCACGTAGATGGTTGTTATGCAGTACATTGGATTTCGTCAGAACAGTAGTATTCTCCTAACTGATGTTGTACTCACGCTTTTTGAGGTGCATGGCATGCTATTTCTTCAGTCCCCTTTACGTACATGATTGGCATGTTCTTTTAGACGCGCTAGCAAATGTCTGTGTTTCCACGACATACACTGCAAAGGTGTGGTTTATTTGGAACAACATTGGTAATGTTCCTACTGTGAAACTCCATATTAACAAACAAAAGCCATTTTCAGGGTTCGTACACCAGAGACGAAACCATTTTCAAGGCTAACTCGAAGCCAATTTCAAGGCCGTTTTGCACACCAAATCGTCTAAATTACCACCAACTAACCTTAAAAAATTCAATCTTTTTGCTAGCCTATGCTCTATAATTGAATAAACATCCATTTAATAGTTATTTATTTTGCCCCATCGCAAGACAAGTTGCCTTTCCAATACCGCACTTACACGTGAATACGAACAAAGGCACGTCGTATCGTTAACAGAAGATATGCACTACGCTGACAAACTATTTTTTATATTTTTTTATGAATTTAAGCATAAATTGACTGTATTTCATCAGACATAGTACGCTACAAAATTCAAGGCCATTTCAAGGCTCTTACAAAAAAAATGCCGATATTCAAGGCTTTTCAAGCTTTGAATTTTTGGGTTGGAAATTTAAGGCTTTTCAAGGAATACAAGGCCATGTACGAACCCTGCACTTTAATAAAAGCACACATTCACAACAAAGACACCAACCCTTCCGAATGTCAATCTAGTAGCAGTCGCCACTTGGCCAGTAGACCTTACAAAGCACTCGCCATTTCACAATTTCTACTCGTCACATACCTAATACGTTTTGTATGATGAAAGGTTTCTCTAATGTATGCATTAACAAAATTGTGGAATTTTCTTAAACTCCAGTATTAATACAGAAAATCCTGTTATATAGCCCTTATAAATCTAAGCATAACGCCGCAAACCGTTCGTCTCTAACTTGTACGGTTCCAGAGATACCCCTTTTTTAGTGGCATGCTCTGCAGCTAGTCGCCATTTTAGCGAGTAATGCAAATTCCAAGTCGCCAACTGTTGATTTCCACTGGCCAAATGGCGACTGGCGACCGACATTGGGAAGGGTTGAAAGACACAATATATACAGTCTAGCGAATTTTTGACAGCTTACTGCCATCTTCTGGCTTTAAAGTTAGTCTAGGATCTAATCACATCTCTGCTCTCTTTATCGCGATCAACTCCAGTATTTGTAGTAATGCTCAGGCGAATTCGCCACTCCATACCCACACAGTCTGCTCAACAGATTGCTAAGTTCTCCACTCATCAGATGTCGGATACCTTCGTGTCCCGGCCCCATGCATAGCACGGGCTTCCTCTAGTAGTGGAGAAACACAGAGACCTAAACTAAAGTTCAGTTATGGTAACATTATGCACGACGAAAATAAGTTTTCAAAAAACTTACATTCGCAACTAAGAAAATAAAATTCATTCGGGAATGGGATTTTTTGTTTGAGGGGAGGTGGGGCGGGGGGCATCTTTTTTAATTCTGGTGCGGGGGTATAAAAAAATTCCTGGCTACGGCCCTGTGGATGTTATCGTTTTATCTTGGCGGGCGACACACTAGCGCGTGTCTTGATACTACGACAAGATTTAACAATGCGACTGGAATAAATAAGCATAACAATGCAACTTAGCATGTCGTCCTTAATGCACGGATCAGTGTCGCGTTTCGTTATTATTTGCAGTTTAGTAGGTACAGGCGTGTTACCATACGCAAGACGCTGACATGACTGACACCTTGTTTTCGTCCAAGCTGACAGTGTAGTGTGACACTGACTGGCTTTGGTACGTAGTTATTCATCCAAGCAAGTAGTAGAAAGTTCGTCAGTCCTAACCTAATACATAATCACTTACTACAAGCAGTTTTTCGTTTGCTAATTCTTGACTAAGCTTATACCTCAAAAACAGGGGATGGTTACCTTCTTCCCTTTTATTCGTTCCCTTTTATTGGTTAACTTCTTACCTTTTATTTGTTCGTAAAGCAATTCTAGGTTACTTTTCACACTTCCAAATATTTCTTTGGCTTCTTTACTGGGCTGCGCCATGTTTTCGTGACGTCATATTAATTTTCCTGCAAAAATAAATAAAGTCTACAGATATTTAGACCAAATTCAGAAAATATTATTTAAAATAGATTTTAACTATTTTTGTAAAATTTTAACCCAAAATTATTGGTAATTAAGTTTAATTACCTATTTCAGCCAATGAAACGTTTCGGTCGGAATGTGCTCAGAAAGACGGGACGTTCGGGCAAATTTCTTGTCCGGGTCTTCAACATGGAAGCGCCCATGGCTGTGAACGGCGATCTAGTGCTGTGAGTAAAAACTTGTTTTACTGGAAAAGTAAAGAAATTCAGTTTTAAATTAGGTAATGGTGAAGAAGTGTAGGTAACCCTGGTTTACGATTCTTTAAAAGGAGTGCCGATCAATGTACTTTGATTGATTAAACTGTGATTTTCGTAGATCTGGGTGGGTTGCAGTCACCCGTGTGACTGGGTGGCTTCAATCTTGCGTGAAAAAAAAAAAAATGATACGTATGCTGCAGTAAGCCAATTTGTTGTCAACTCCTCCGTGGAAGTCCACCAGTAAGCAAGTGTTATGTTGGGCAGGTGTTAGCTTTTTAATGATAATCACACATTTCCTCGTTTAGTGTTAGCCGAAGATAGAGAAGCCTCCAGAGCAGCGCTGGTTCGTAAAAAGTCAGCCCTCCCTTTATCCTACAGCGTTTAGCAGGTTTGCAACGTTTTTTTTTTTTTTTTTTTACACTACGTTACGTTTAAACTTTTACAAAATGCAAAGTAGTGCATTTTACAATTATCTGCTAGTTTGGCCTAACATAACGCCAAGTTCGAAACTTGGCCGTAGCCTAATGGACAAAAACAGTTCCTCACAGACTAGCCCTCCATCTATCGTAGAGATATCCACCTGTCACTATGGGCATCTTCGATAACTACCAATTCAAACTCAACCAAACTCAACCATCTGGAGGCAGTTTGGTACTGTTAAAACACAGAATGCCCATGAGCAACCCCGCTCTGCCTCCAGACTGGCTGAGTTTGGTTGAGTTTAGCTTGGGGTTTTGGAAGGCCCTGTATCACTACCTCTGCCAGATGCCCAGGGAGTGAATTCCAGGATATGATAATCCTGGCACTGAGGAAGTGTGTCTGGTCAGAGTCTTAAAACAGGGAACTTTGCAATTTATGATCATGGTCCTGGAAAGTCTTGAGAAGTAGCACTCTTGAAATGGCCCCCTCGCACTTTCTGTGATTCAGATTATTGATATAATTAAAGGATTGGAGTAGGTCACCCCCTCATCCTTCTTTTCTCGAGTGTAGTTAAACCCAAGCACCTAAGACGCTTCTCGTACGTTAAGTTTTTCAGGGCAGAGGTATTTTCGAAACTCATCTCTCGATCGATTCAATGGTTTTTCTTGTCTTTGACAACTTACAGGTTCCACACCAGGAGGCAATAGTTGATATGAAGAGTAATGTATGTAACAAACATTAGTTGCATGGTTCTTGCATTCAGTTACTGGAAACCCCCCTTCATTCGTTCAAGCATCTGTTAGCCGTATCGAATCGACTATACCACCCGACTTTGTTGCTCCACCCTTTTCACCAGAGTCTCCACAATGGGTCGTACAGCACACATGCTCGACCATCATACAAAGCAAACCTTCTCCCCCGAGCAGTGAGACCCCAGGAGCCATTCCTCCCACAAACTCCCAATCCCCCTCCTCAGTTGAACTGATTCCTCTGAGCATCCTTCACTCCAAGGACGTCGTTTAGGCAGTACCCTGTGGAGAATGTGCTAGCGTTTACGTGAATAGAAACTAAAGAGGCGATTTCGTACCAGAATTAATATACACTACTCAGACATGCCTAACCTGGACCACAAAAATGGAACTGCATTATGCTAGGGCTGGGATCGGTTACACGTTCACCGAAACCGTTCCACGTTCGGTTACATGAATTATAAAACCCATATCCAAAAAACGTTTGCTGCGGGCACCATTTAAATCCTGTGGTGAACAAGCCAAAAATAGCCAAGTGTCATCATTTAGGCCTACTAATCCGAGCACTGAAAATCGGTGAAAGTAGAACACCGGTATGTTGGAGGAGGGGGGGGGGGAGGGAACACCTAGATTACAAATAATCTGTGTGGGCCTGTTGTCCCAACGAAGCTGCTAACTTTCTTCGAAACGATCTCCCGAAAGAGAACCTGCTGGGAGTTGGCCAAGACAGCACACCCTACGCTACTACGTGACCAACACCGACAGGTTCTCTCATTCATTCATTTATAAACTGATTACGAAAACGGGTGGGTGAGCTGTAGTTAGTTGCTAGCATCGTTTCATCATGGCACCACGAAGCGATGTGTGGAAATATTTTCAGAAAACAACTACTGGTATTACGGGCGTTAAGTGCAATCTGTGCGAAATTGTTTTAAATTTTTTTCGGTTTTCAGTGTAGCCTAACCGACCGAACAAAAAACCCCAGTTAAACGGATATCTAAAAAACCGGAAAGTACCAGCAATACGTTACACAAAATAAGAACCTAGCACCAGGCTGTCTGGAGAAACATGAACATTTTGCTGAATTCCAACACTGTTAACAAAGCACACCTCTGAGCTGTGGAAACCGTTGCCACCTAGCAGTTTCAGAAAGGAGGTGTGTTGTTCATGAATAACCAAGAAACAGTGTAGGCCTATCCGTTGATACCCCATCTCGTGACTCGTGATCTCCAACCAAGCTGGATGCAAAGTGTGATAATTGGCTTCAAAGGCCAACTAGGATGCTAAACACCTGCTCAGGTTTTTTTTAAATAGGTTTTACTGTGTGTGGTATTTACTCTTTACGTTTGGTAGCGCGGGATGGGAGTTACGAATTTGTTTTTAAACTGCTGACGTCACTGTAACTAGGGCTAAACCAAATATTTGTGTAAAACATAAAAAAATGTAAATGGTGACAAGCTGTGGAGAAAATTTATATTCCCTTTCACTGGGCTTTGCAGTGTTGTTATGATGCTTCTTTATGCTACGATAGAACAATTATTTTCTATTTTTGAACAAGGTTGGTTGAACTTTGAAATGGTTACGTTGCGAAAAAAAAGTTTTAACCCTTTGAGTGCTAAACCCGAGAAAATCTCGGGCCTAACACAAGCACAGGTTGAAGTATTAAAAACAGAGGCCTTACTACGCGCGAGATGGCCAACAATGCAGGAATGACAACAATACTAGGTTCCCTTAACAAGCCGAGTTGGTAGAGGCGTGTGCCTCACGTTTAACAGCTCCTTCAGGTTGCTAGTTCGAGCCCCGTCCAGGTTACCCCTACTTTTTTGGAGATATAAAAAAAACGCAGCTCTCAAAGGGTTAAGTTAGTGACAGATCGACATTCAAGGGCCGAGCCACTAGAGTGGTAAGTTTGTATGTTAGGTTAACAGCTGTATTTGTACTTCTTTAATGCTCAGATCTTTTTTTTTTTAATGAACAAACGTGCAGAAATGATCATTCACCCAACATAAAAATTGGGAACTAAAAAGCAAAACCATTAGGTGTATTTATTGTAGGTTTTTAGAATGTGTCTTAATTAACCCTGTTTATAAATCTGTTTCATGACGACAAAGGTTCAATTCATATGATTTCATTCGTAAACCAATTTTTAGCCAAATTGCAGAAATTTTAGCAGTTTGGCTAACGGTAGCCACACAGTGGTTTATGCAACTATTTGCATTTTTTAAAATTTGTTTCCAGTCAGATATTGAAAGGTCAGTACCGCAGCTATTATTTGTTGGACTGCATTGCAAATCACAAACGACAACTGATCCTAATACTACAATCTCGAATTCCTTTGAACCGTTCACCCTGCCAAAAATCTCCAACTTCGGTATCTGAAACATGCAATACTTTGAATGCTGGAATGTTTTGAGATAATGCCTGCAGCGCTGTGAATCTCAATGTGTAACGTGAAATATTTGTGTACCGTGAAATCCCTCATTACAACTCTAATTACGTGGGTGCGAGGCAGCTGGAATACAGCTGCCTTATTTAACTTAACGCTTGGTGTGAGGTAGGCAGAACTAAAGTCATGTTCACTATTAAACAACAGTCTACTGATGGGAATCTCAGTAAAACATTTTACAGTTTAATTGCTGTAGTGTTCACCTTGACATTAAGTCTAAATTCACATAAAGAAGTAGATATTTGAAGGTTTGATGTAGTGTTTTTGAGACTGGTGTAAAAACTGCAAGCCAAGTGTGTGCAATCTACGTGCAAATAGCCTAGTTCTTGACGTTTCACTAACATTTGGTCGAGAGCAAAACATCTCAAGGTGGTTGGGTGGGTGGGTGATGGGGAATGAATAACACACTCCCCTACCCCCATCCCAACATGCAAACAAACAGTTAGAATAAAATAACACGTATGACAGCTGCCACTGTTTTGGCTCTAATATTAAGTAAGATTTGAAGCTAGTTTGGTTCGTGTCAACTTCGTTGTACTGTGCAGGCGTGAGCTGTCAGCTAGAAGAGGGGATTGGGTGAAGATACAGTCTTTGCGAGAGTCCCAATCCCCAATTGAAGGAATTAGCGAGACGCAAAGGGTGCGAGGCATCCGGGCCTAGGAGGCAGGGGGCCCAAAATTCACCGGTTGGGAGCCAAATAAGACAAAATTCGTTATAGTTTCGTTGGGATATAGAGTTACTTTTCCGCTAAATTTATTTAATTGTTGAGGAGGGGCCCAACATTTTGTCCTTGCACTCCTCTTTTTGGAAAATGCTAGCATTTCTCACAAACTATGTATGGCGGGGGGGCAAGTACCATGTGAGAGTCGTAAGACCATGCAAAAAAAAATTGTTTGGTTAACGGGTGAGATTGCAAACTGAAGCACTTGGCAACCATGCATTTTATTTTATTTAACCCACCACATTTCTTTGACGTGTACCTTGCTCGAGACTGTAAGAGTTCGCAATCGTCCTAAAAAAGTATAATATTCTGCTAATATGTTACTTATTTCATCTATAATTAAAAACATGTTATTTTTGCTAAATAACATCTTTAGTGGTTTGAGGTAAAGGCTTGAAATTAGCACCACTGAAAAGCTTGTTTCGAGCCGATTAAAATGGTATATTGGAATGTAAAAAAAACGGTCAAATTTTGGTAAAAATATGATTTTTAGTGGGTGGACCAAGATTGAGATAAAACATTTTGACCCGCGACAATTCAAGGTATCTGCACGCACCTGTAAACCAAACAATTAACTTTGCATGGCCTACAAATTAATTTTGGTTTTGGTGGGGGGTGGGTGAATGGGAGAATAATAATTACTGGATTGATTACACTTTGTGTGTGTGTTCCTGCCTGGTGGTTGTGTGTGTTTTCAAGAAGTTAAACTGGATTGATTGCACACCCCCCCCCCCCCAAAATCGATTTCTGGTAACGGCTGCCAGAACAGTTTAGTGCTAACCGCATCAAACCTGGCATTGGTTACATTAGTTACAATTGTGCATTGTATGACACTAGCTCGACCACTTAGTGTGTGGTTTACCAGGCACGTGTGGGTGTCTTAAATTATTCACAGGTCAAATTTATTCACTTCGATCGTGGAAATTACTCATTACGCTCGCTTTCAAAAACAGGATACTGTCAGTATCTTGCAAATTTTCGATTGTATTTCAACAATCTTCATCATGCAGGGTCAAGAAAATTGAGTCTTCTGGTTACATTTTCGTCTGCTTGTTTTTTTGTCTGCTTGCTTCAAAAAAAAAAAGCGTCAGACGAAAGCAAGCAGACGAAAAAACAAGCAGACGAAAATGTAACCAGAAGACTCAATTTTCTTGACCCTGCCTGATGAAGGTTGTTGAAATACAATCGAAAATTTGCAAGATACTGACAGTATCCTGTTTTGGAAAGTGAGCGTAATGAGTAATTTCCAAGATCGAAGTGAATCAACAGCGTTTCAAAGTAATTCAAGTAAGCCTAACGGTTTATTTTGTCAAATTTATTGTGTTGCGATAGCAAAAATAAACGGATTTATTATTGTGGTTCTCTTTAGACATATAGCACCTGAGAAGTTCTATGTTGAGCCACTCGACAACCCACAGGAATTACTTGTGATAGATAGGGTTAGCCAAGAGATTCATCTAGAAGGTGAGTAAAATGTTGGGGTCTTCCGTTTGATGGCTAGTTTTTGAATCTTCGTGCTGTTACTGTAATGTAGCATTTATTTTGTTTTAACTTTATCTTTCTTTACCACAGCAAACAATGGCCAAATACCCCCTGAATCAACCCGTCAGGCCATCTGTGGCCTTATGGGAATACTGCGCCTGCTGGCAGGTAAGTGTTTTAGTGAATATAGGTAGGAAAGATTTTGGGCCTTTTCAGGATTCTTGTTGCCATTGTTGGGATGCACCGACTATTCTGTGATTATATGGTGTTCGTCTGATTTCGCCAAAAAATCAAGTATTCAGTATTCAGCCAAGTAATTCTATACGGTATTCAGTTTTATCTTTTAATTAGTTGTCAATTTAGTATCTTCTGATGCTCTGATCTAAATTCCAGCTGGGGTGACGTCTACGGAACACACAATGGCTTAAGCTGTCAGGCCTAAATCATTAATTCAAATAGCAAGTCTAGAAAGTGGGGCAGCACCACATATGTTAACAGATCGATCTAGAGACCAACTCGAAGCAACAGCAAACCTTAAACCCAAAACCACAATTTCTCTTTCTGACTTAACTCCACACACATCCAGCACTATTTTTCTAATGGGTTGTGGATGGGTGCGACCGGCTGATCACAACTGATTTCCAGCAGTCCGAGGGCCTTGAGCCTTGGCTGGCTGGACTCGGAGTGAGCTATTCGAGAGGATGTGCCCACCCCAAACACAGCATGGAACAAGTTTGGTGTACCGTTGCTACGTCAAATGAAGAATTACTGTGTATATGTCATTTACAGTACGGAACTTGCAGTACAATTTCATTTATTTTTTTAGGCCCATATTTGGTTGTTATTACGAAAAAAGAAAGAATCGGTGACATAAATGGCCAACCCATTTGGAAGGTTAAAGAAGTTCAACTGATGTCCTACCCTAGGACGCTTCTTCATTTAACAGAACGACAGGTGAGGCTTTCAAATGTGCCCGACTATCATTGAGTAGGTATTTTCCTCTGATAAATTCTAACTTGGCGTTTTGGTTGTGCAGATTCATTTCAACAAGGCCTATCTGAACATGGCAGAAAGTGTCTTGCAAACTGAAGCTTATTATTTCTCAACAACATACGATTTGACTCACACGCTTCAGCGACTTCACAATACAACACCGGACTTCTTGCTAATGCCACTGCATGAAAGGGTAAGTTAGATTATGGAAGATAACTTTGCAAACACCGTAAATTCCTTTCAGAAACTAGTTCCCAGACGAGAAGCAAACTTCCACAGGTCTATTGCTAAAACTGTCTGTTTGTCCAAACAATTTGTTACAACTGCGTCTCGGATCGTAATCAAACGTGGCTTGCACTCAGGACCATGTGGCTCCCAGTGCTGGTAAAATTTTCAGCGTTTCTGAGTTAAGCCATAGTTACAGCGGACATGTTAGATACAATTACGAGACACCGACGCTGTGCTAAAAATCCAACTTTAAAATAGTGTGTCACAGTAAAGACGCTAGGTAAAGAATAAATAAAACTGAAGTAAGATTTTAAAACCGTTTTGATAGCGCTAACGTCCAACTTCACTTTGGTATTCATTACTGTGTATCTGACTCCTCATTGTACGGAGTGACCGCTATCATTCTTCTTTACTTGCTTGTATGATTCGTCACAGCCCAGTGGAAGCACTTCCCGCTGACCGTAGATTTGCTTGCGCTAAGAGACTTGGACGACATCGTTATTATTTCCCGAGCAGTGGTAATAGTCACATACTCTCGAATGCAAACTGAGGCATGTTTTGTGTGTCAGTGAAGATGACTAAATTTAGATTAGGCCTAAATGTAGTACTGTATTTTTAAATAATGCTTAAAAAATGCATGCGAGCTCAACGTGATGAAATCTTGACACATTGTCACCAACAGAAAATCTTATGAGTCTACTGTGGCACCATCTAGCAGCCATGATATCGTTAACCTTTACAGCTTGCTCCCAGGTGCGCGAGGGAGTACTACTTTTTCACTCGTCATTTTACAAAGCGTGTTGCTTGTTTGTTTCTTTAAAAGAAATGTGTTAGTATTCCTTCGCCTGCTACAAGCATGCACTAGACAATGTTAAATAGCCCTAGATGGTGCTGGATTCGGCAGACTCTCATGTGGTAATAATCGGTCTTCAACAGGTATGATTTGCCAGTGATAAAATAACGCTACACACTGTCCTTCGTCCAATGCGTGATTAACGCTGAGTGCATTATAGTGAATTATGGAATTTTTTTTATATTTCTTGCATTGTGCATTCATGGTAGGAGACGTGGATTCTTGCTGCAGTCACATAAATTATAATTATGTGCGTGTAAACAAAAATATGACTGCTGACCTGAGTATAATGTTTATAAGTTGATAATTTATACTAGTAACTTAATAAATTAATTTTCTAAACCAGCTTCAGCTACCAGACCTTTAGTGACAGTTAGTCTACAATTATGTAATAATAATTAGGTCACGGAAAAGAAAAAAATAATGTATCTTGAGCAACAAATTCCTCATTATTCCTGAAGTCGCCATTTGCTGAGGAAGAAGCGCAGCAACAGCTTCGAAAATTTAAAAAAATCGTCGTTTCCACGGATTGGGTGACAGATCCAACTCTTCGTTTTC
>JAHWFP010242707.1:0-15843 GCA_023313725.1 Lithobius niger
ATCTCTGTAATGTGTGGTGCAGTGGCAACCCGGACCACTGCACTGTGACTGAGGTTGGCGCTAATGACCAAGTTGTCGACGCGCCATTAAGCCTCAATTCCCCCCCCCCATTGGGGGATCAAGTGTAGGGGGTTGCACCGATTGAGTGAGCGAACCCAACGAAAATCTGTGTTTGTTAGCCAGCGTGCTCAAAAAATGGGATAGAAAAAATTTCGGTATATGAAGCGTGGACATAAAATAAAAATTTTTTTCTCCACAGCATTAACGAAAAATAAATCAGTGGCAAAAATTGCGGATTTTTTCTATATATTGTTTTTAAGGACACAACAACAGGCACATTCTAAATAATTCAATATAATTTTTTACCCTATTGGTGTTGGGTTGGGTGTGGTTGTGTACCTGGGGGCTATAAGTAAAAACACACAACGTTTCAATATTAAGAAGGGTACAATAATTTGGTATTTGGAACAAAATTTGGAAATACCTGGTTTATGTCCAGATTTAGTGAAGTGCTGAACAAATGAATTGGTTGTTTCTTTCAGTTTGAAATTAGGTTTGTGGGAGTGAAGCCACTGAATGAATTTTGTTCAATTTGCCTTACGTAAATGGCTGTGCGTATATGATCAGCACAAGGAATTTGATAAATAGTAATTTTTTTATGTGAATTCATTTTGAAGCATATAACTCTTTTTTCAAGCATAATATCATTTTTCGGGGGCTATTGGCCGGGGGGATATTGGCAATGGGGGGATTTTGGCCGGGGGCATATTGGTTGGTGGATACTGGCCTCCGGGGGATATTGGCTGGG
This sequence comes from Lithobius niger, assembly GCA_023313725.1. Classification (NCBI taxonomy): domain Eukaryota; kingdom Metazoa; phylum Arthropoda; class Chilopoda; order Lithobiomorpha; family Lithobiidae; genus Lithobius; species Lithobius niger. The sequence continues at coordinate 809 of JAHWFP010242707.1, forward strand.
GGATATTGACATAGAACCGTTTGCAAAAGCTAAATCTTTATCATTGCATGTAATAAATTGCTAGGTTGTAATATTAATTATGTAATCTTCTATACATTTTGGATACGTAACATTCAGCTCATAACACAGTACATCAGTGTAAGATTAAGTAAAGTAAGACTGCCAATATACCCGAAGAAAAATACGTTGTAGCAAAGCGGGAAGTCGGTCAGTAGCCGAGATAAACATAAACATTAAAACCAAATGTAAGCCATGATTGGCCCTTTGTTCGGCCATGATTAGAAACTTTATAATAGTTTGCCAATGTGTGAACATTGTCGATCCAATATTAATAGCCAACGTAAGGAACATGGAGAAGACAGCCAGCTAAGCCAAGCTGACAGCATCGTTGCAGCAATGTGAGGAACCGATTACTAGCAAAGCTAAACATATACATATAAACCATTGTTAAGCTATCTGGCGTTATGTGTGAAACATTACACTAGTTTACCAAAGTAAGAACGTTGCCAGCTCAAAGTTATTACCCAACATAAAGATGACAACCAGTAAAGCCAAGATCACAGCATTGTTGCAACAATGTGGTCATTCGATTACAAGCCAAGCTAAACATAAACCTTAAAGAATTGTTAATCCATGATCGGCCCTATGTTAGAAACATTACACTATTTTGCCAATACAAGAACGTTATCGGCCTAATATGTACAACGTAAAGAATGTCACAAAGAAAACCAATAAAGCCACGATAACAGCATCGTTGCAGAAGTGTAGGTAGTCGATTACTAGCCAATCTAAAAATAAACATTTAAATCGTTGTTATCCATGATTAATTCTATGTTGGAAACATTGTACTTGTTTCCCAATGCAAGAACGTTGTCAGCCCAATATTAATAACCAACGTAAAGAACATGACGAAGACAACAAATTAGCCAAGATGACATTATCATTGCAGCCGTGTGGGCAGTCGATTACTGGCCAAGCTAAACATAAACATTAACAGTTGTTAATCCATGATTGGTCCCATGTTGGAAACATTATAATAGTTTGCCAATATAAGAACGTTGTAGGCCTAATATGTCCAATGTAAAGAACGTCACAAAGAAAACCAATAAAGCCAAGATAACAGCATCGTTGCAGCAGTGTAGGCAACTATTATTATTACTATTATTATTACGTTGTCGGCCCAATATTATTAGCCAACATAAAGAACAAGACGAAGACAATGAATAAAGCCAAGATGACAGCATCATTGCAGCAATGTGGGGAATCGATTATTACTCAATCTAAATATAAACATTTAAACTATTGTTAATCCATGATTGGCCCAATGTTGGAAACATTATACTAGTTTACAAATACAAGAACGTTGCCGGCCAAATATTAATAATATAATAATAATAACTTTACCACGGTTCAGTGGAATGTTTCCAGAGTGGGTGAGCCGCTGACACAGGCATCTGATCACAGATGCTGTTAATTGCGGACCATATAAAATGGTAAGCTAATTTGGTCTCTTGACGAAGGTATGTAGGACTGCAAACCCAGATTCTGTGCTCATGCATACCATTTCCTTGCTAAGGGAATTCCAAATAGGGATGACCCTAACGGAAAAGAAATTTTTTCGGCAGTCAAGATGAGAACCCGGAACTGCCAGTTTATAGGGATGTCCCCTTGTGTAGTGGTGTCTGGGTGCCAGGTCGAAAAAAGGTAAATTAACCGAGATGAGTCCCTTCAAATTCTTAAATAAATAAGAAGAAGATCAAATTTAATCCTACGCCGTTCTAGCAATTCCAGGCCCGTTCTCGAAAGGCGCTCGATATGGTTTATATCGCAAAGACCCAACAAACCTTTTGTGAATTTGTGCTGTACTGACTCAACCAGATCAATAGCCATCACAAGATATGGGGACCAGACTGGTGTTGCATATTCCAACAATGGGCGCACGAATACCTTTAACGCCCACACACCCGCGTCTTTAAGTTGCTGGATGTAAAGCATTAATTTACTACTGCCATTCGTCTGAATGCCAACGCGCTAATCTTTTGGTAACGTAGAGAAGATTTAGGGTTTGGAGAGAACCAAATTCCCAGCTCTCTCACTTCATTTGCAGAAGGCAAGATTTCGTTTTTGAGAGCGGTTTTATGTCATGAGCTTTCACTACCCACGTGAAAGGAGTGGCATTTATTCACCGAAAGTGGGAGCTGCCACGCCTCGGACCACTTCTGCACATTTAGTATTTCATCACAAAGATCAAGAGAACAAGCGGAATGGATGTTCTCCGTGCCTACCTTAAGGTCATCAGCGAATTTGAAGCCAAAAGTTTTACCGTTTGCAAGAGTTAAATCATTTAGATAAATAACGAAAAGGAGTGGGCAGAGCAACGACCCCTGGGTGACCCTACAAGTTACCATTTCACTTGATTTCAGATTTTTTCAGTTTTTTTCAGTATTTTTAGTATTTCAGTTTTTCAGTTTTTTTCAGTTTTTTCAATTAACACTCTTTGTGACTTATTAAGTAGAAAAGCAGACAGCCATGCCCAGAAGTCTCCACCAATACCACTACTCCTCACCTTAAGAAGGAGTTTCCGATGTATGATAGATTTGAAAGCCTTTTTAAAATCGAAGTAAACTGTGTCACAGTCCACCCCGATATCTAAGGCAGATGTCCAACAATCCAAGACAGACAGCAGCTGATGGTAGGAAACCAAATTGGTCCTGGCTAAAGACGGAATATTTTTCAGTGTGTAACAGAATTGTGTCTCGGACGATAGACTCCATAATTTTGCATATTGCACAAGTCAAAGCAATGGGTCTATAATTTAAGGGATCTGAGGGGGAAACCCTTCCTAAACACAGGAACTATGTATTCTGTGCTCCAGATATCAGGAAGCTTTCCCTGTTTAAATGATAACATAAACAATTTTGAAAGGGGATAGCAAATTTCGTGTCGAATTTGTTTGAGAAGGAAGGCAGACAATCCATCCGGCCGACATGAAAAACTTGGTTTCAGCACATTTATAGTTCGAAGAACATTTGACTCGTAAAAACTACCACATTACAAGACTCAAAATTCCCTAAATCTGTGGTATAGGGAAGCATTTATTTCCATCGTCAACATTACTGTTCGATTCAAAGATAGAACTAAGGGTCTCCGCTTTAGATAAGTTGTCCGTTAGATAGGAATTTTCGAGCCTGAAAGGTGGCAAGGTACGTGATGTTTTAGTCTTTTGGCTATAAAACCTAAAAAGTGCAGCAGGATTTCCTGCACGTATTGTATTTTCCTCCCGTTTTCGATGCCAGGTTTCTACAGAATCAGCGTACAATTTACAGTTTTAGTTTCTTTCGTCCCATTTTAATGAGATGGAATGGCAGATAGTCGTGCTCTATGTTGAATTTTTTTCCCGTAGTTTCCCTACAAAAATTTATATGACCTGTCACAATACCGTGGAAACTGGCCCACGCTTGGTCAATCCCCCTATTGGGTTCCAAAAATCAAATTCTCCCAATTCACTTCAGTGAGTGATGCTTTAAGAGCGGCAAGGTCAAGCTTGCCGGGGACCGTTTTGCCACACAGATACTTAACTACACTTCCGGTCAAGGAGATATTTACCCGGAAGGACACGACACAATGATCACTATTTCCAAAGTGTTCTCCCACCCGAAGATCGAATATAAACCTATCCTCATGTGTGAAGATGAGATCGAGTATATTTTCTTCTCTAGTCAGGTTCACCATAAGTTGCGTTAAAACAAGTGGTGCAAATTCCTCCAAAAACAGGCGATGGTGTCCATCAACGGCGCTGTATCTCTTCCAGTCTACAGTGGATAGATTGAAATCTCCAAGAACAATATTTGAATGTCCCTTGTGCTTTGATCCCGAGATAAAATTGCAGACATTCAATATCGCAGCTTGATCTCTGCTATCCGGGAGATAACACAGAACCAAAGGTACTTTAGATTCTGGTAACGAAATAACCACCCCCTCTGCAAACTGGGAAACATTCCCCAACACCACTGGGTAGTTAAGTCGATGCAGGATAAGCAGTCTCCCACCCCTAGTTTCCCGATCCCGTGTAATCACAGAATACACGTTTAACTCAGTCACCATAGCATCAGTGAAGTCCCGGCGCAGCCACGATTCCACCACAAAATTGAAATCAAATTCACCCCTACCCACAAGTTCTAAGAACCAGCCAATGTTTCGAATAACACTACGAGCATTAATTAAAATACATGACAAGTCTTTGGCATAACAATCAGGAAGAGCAGCTGTACCTGGCATGACCATGGGTATGCCCCCGTTTAGAATTTGGGGTTTTCCAGATTCGTATGCAGATTTAGGAGTTCGAGTTGAAGCATTAACTTTCCAGTCTTGGTAAAGTGAATCTGATCTCTTGCAGGCAAATTTCTGTCATTAAAAATATCCCTGTCAATTGAAATGAAAGAGTAGTTTTGGTTTAGGCATATGTGTCTGAGTAGCGAGTTTGTTTGACAGATCTTCAAATCAGTGAGGTGATTTTTCTTGCCAAATCGTGGAAGCAAACCAATAATTGTGATATGTGCCTCCGGGCATATTGCCTTCAGTGATGTTAAACAATCATTCAGATTAATTTACAATATTTTTGGCTATTCCTTTTCAACATCATTTTCACCCACTCCAATGATAAATGTACCAGTGTGTTCTCCGCCAGCAGTGATACTTAGGAAAATTGGAAATTAAGCCAACAGCGAAAATCATACACAAGAAATAACGTAGTTCAGGAAGCCACCTTTATGCACTTACGTTTCGTCGGAGTGGCATGACCCGGATTCGAACCAGCTACCCAGTTCGCCCTCAGATCACTTGCATAGCGCCTTAGTCGCTATGGCCACATCCTCAACTGGCCATTTATGTCTATTTATGTCTATTTATTGCAGTGATACTTGACAGTTTTGATGCTAGGTCTTGGAATCTGAGCCTTGGGAACGTCCATGTTTTGGAGTTTTGGTGAAAGCTACCCCTCAAATTTCGTATGTTTGAGTCGCCAGTTATAATTGTCAGTCCATTCCAGTTTGAATAACCTTCTTTGAATAACCTTCTCTCCCGAAGCTCTTTTATTGCAGGTGTGTGCTCCTGATTTTGATTTGCTCTTTGAAGATCTTTAACAAGATTCTTTGATTTATATACAGTATTTACTTGGGAAATATTATCAAACCTCACATCATTTAGAATATCAACTCCTTGATCCATTTGATGGCTCCCACCCTGTTGATGTCCGTATTCCGTACGTGGTATTTTCTCTCCTTTTTTTTTCTTCCTGAATGTAATATTTTTTGCCTGTCTGGTGTAATTTCGATTTGAGCCTCGGTTCTTATTTTGACGGTAGGGTCCACGTTGTGTACGTGTGCCGAGAAAATTTGTAGCCCTTTAATAATTTCATCTTTACAGAAAGATCTATAGCACCCTCAGGTTTATGGGAGTTATTTAATTCAGATCCTAGACTGTATTCTTTAAGTTGATTTTCCGCGAACTTTTTAAGCAATCCATCTGCATGTTCCACAAGTCTAGTTTTTAATCTTAGAAAAAGGCTTTCAGTGGAATCCTCCAGAATTTTCTTTTGCTTGGTAAAAAAAACCTATAATCCACTGTTCAAATGTTTCAGAGTGTTCAGCAAATCTAGTTTCTAGAGCACGGGTAATTTGATTCGGAATACAGTCTACTTTTGTGTTGATTTCAACCAAGTATAAATCCTTTTCCAAACTGAAATTATCCAAACAATTCAGTAGTCTTGAGGAAATGTCATGGAGTGCCGGGATTTTGACATGTAAAGCCACATTTTTATGGTTTAGTTGACCTGCACTAGAGGTAAGTGTACTTTGGATAAAGTTCTGGATCGCAGAATCAGGTTTCAGATTTACATTCACAGGTGTTTGGACTGAGTCAAAATAAATTGTGCGACTTCCATTTTGGGGCAGTTGTACATATCCATCCTCTCCGTCTACGATGCAACAAAGACCCTTGTGTATAATTTTTTCTATGACAGAATCGAAAATAAAAACTAAAAACAAGAGAAACACTGAAGAAAAGCAGTTCTTTTCGTTAAGCAGCTTATCCAACCAACAATCGATGTCACAAATAACACGCACAAAAAGAGAACAGAAGAAGAAAAAAATGTCCTTCTTCACACTGTCTTTACCGGGATGCGATCACGTGATAGTTGCTGACAACAAAAATGGTGGCGCACAGGCTGGGAGCAAAACACACACTGCAATCTGAGATCAAATGGCTACTCCCGTTCAGCGGAAGATCGATACAGGCTGTCAATGTGCTCCACGTTGACACCAAACATTCATAATGTCTTACAACGTTTCAAATAACAAAACAATTCCATGCTTACGTTCGAAAACAGTGTCACTCGGAGACCGAAAGACTGGCACATCAATTCCACTTGACAACAACTCCAATGTAGTAGTCAATGTAAAGAACATGACAAAGAAAACTACATGACAGAATCGTTGTGGCAATGTGGGCAGTCGATTACTAACCAAGCTACACACAAACATTAAACAGTTGTTAAGCCATGCTGGCCCAATGTTGGAAACATTATTCTACTTTACCAATACCAAACCAATATTGGCCCAATGTTAACAGCCTATACATGGATTACGTAGAATGCCACCTGTGTTGCGAACATGAGGACGGTATTGTACGAATACTTGCAGGCATTTGCTAGCTAAGATCAAAATAATAAAAAAGTTGCATTAATCAGCCATTATTGGCCCACGACGGATACAATATACAAGTCTGTTAATAGAACCTAAGATTGGCCTAATATTATTAGCCAACACAATGTATTTCTGTTAAGCTACCTTTTGTTATTGTAAAAGTGAACTTATTTCACTTCCTTAATTATCTACATAATTATATCCAATCAATTGTGTAAAATGTTTTCAAACTTTACATACCTTGCTGGGAATCGTTGTTTTAGAAATCGTATAACCATAACTCTTAACTGTTTGCGGTTTGATGGGTAGCCGATCCATTATCTACAAAACCCACAATAATAATGCAAGTAGAATGAAAAAATTAACATGCATATGGTTGACAACTCCATATTGGTTGCTAAAGTTCAGCCAATTTAGGCAAGTCAGTGTTCGGCTTGCACACCAATGTTGGCTAATTGACTGCCATATTGGTTAAGACTGTGCTGATGTTGGACCATATTCTCACTTAATGTTGAGATAAACAGCTCACATGAGCCTAATGTTGGGTAGTATTGCATTGCAATGCTGGTTAAATGTTGAATTCCTATATTGTATTTTTACTGTGGCTCAATGTTGGACCAATATGACTGGGTGTTAAGTGAAGCATTGCCAATATTGGTCGAACGTTGTATAACAATATTAGGTTTTTATCATATACCGAGATTGAACTTCCTATATGACAACGATATTAACCCAATAAAAGCAACCAATACTGTTCATATATTGTACCCCAATACCGTTTAAATATTAAGTTCCAATGTAGGACTGATTACTGTATCATAATGATGAACGTATATTGTTGACAAATATTGGTCAATATAAACATCGATATTGGCCCCTATAAAAGCAACCAATATTGTTTTTATTGTATCTCAATAACGGCGATTTATTGAGTTCTACTATTTATTTAATTAGTGTTGAACTGGTACTGGCTCCTAACGATGGACCACTGTTGCTGGTTAATTTTGGTCACGATTGCATCGAAAAAATGGTCAAATATTAGATCCTAACATCGTAATTTAGTTGCAATATTGGCCTTATAGTGATTGCCAATATTGGCCCAATACAACATACTCAAAACAATCAAAATTGGTCGTCACTTACATCCAAACAATGATGTGATATCACATCCCAATAATAGGTAACTTATTGCATTCCAATGTTGGACCGAAACTCTGTACTAATGTTCGACCTATATTGCTTGACAATATTGTTTGGCAATATAAAATGTTGCAAGTGCAAGTGTTCAAAAAGTGCATTTCACCTTATTAGAGAGCCATTTTGGTGGTCGTATTTTACCAACAAGTGTTGAACAACTGTTTTACCAACAGTTTACTTTTACTACCATAAAAGAAAGGAAGAGTTTATCTCAGAAAAAGGCAGTAAAAATTGTAGTTCACGCTATTTGCAACATTTAGGCTAGAGCAAGGGTTCCAATTTCTGAAGAAAGAAACATTGTACGGAAGTTAGACACTTTATAGAAAGATACTGTAGTGTGTGCCACAACAAAATATGTTGTGGATCAGCCCAACTCTCCAAGCAGCAAGATTTTTTGGAATCCCTTCACCTCTTGTTTGATATTGCACATAATGATGCTATAAATCGGATTACAATATTGAAAAAGACAAGAAGTGTTTGGTGGATCAGTGATTTGCAAGAAAGTATATAAAGGTAGTAACAGATAAACCTTTGACCAAGACAGAAGAGAAAAAAATAATTATCGTATGCTGGCTAAAAGAGGAGAATGGAAGAAATGAGCAAGCAGAACACTGTTCAAACTGCAGTATTATCAAACTCATCAGATGATGAAGATCCTGATCCAGAATCAAATGAAAATGATGAAGATGTTCAGTTTATGTCAGTAGTTCATCAACATCCAAAAGTACACCAAAACGTGTAAAATATGTTCATCTCTTGTTTTGTCACCAAATCTTTCCTCTGCTTTAGATAGAACAAATTTTAGTCGCAGAAATGCAGCCTACTTTCATAGCGCACCTGCAAAGACTTATGGTAGCCATGAGCTAGCTACAGTTCCTATATTTGTTAGCAGTATAAGAAGAGTCGGGAATATAACAACTCTCTCAACTTGCTATCAGCATCTGGCATTTGGTAATCCAGCTCTCTCAACTTTCTGAACATCTGGCATTCGGTAATCCGTTTTGATTGGAAAATTTCTTCCAGTTATTTCTGGTAGACCAAAAAAAGGATGATAGAGATTTTGGTCTCAGGCTATAAAATGGAAAACTTCTACATGTACCAAAGCTGATAAGGGTACTGGAGCACATGTGGCAGAAGTAGCTCTGAAGGAAATCACTGACTGGAATGTACGAGCTAACATTGTAGGGATGTCATTTGATGCCACTTCAGTAAATACAGGTTGTTGAATGGAGCTTGTGTTTTACTCGAAGAAAAGTTGAAAAAAGACGTCTTATGGTTAGCCTTCCATCACCATGTTTTAGAAATCTTAAGCGGTGATGTATTCAATACATCATTTGGTGCGACATCTGGCCCTAATGTTTAGATCTTTTATGGAACACTGTCGTAATATGCACATGAAAATATATGACACACGGATTAGTGAGGAACTCCAGCCAATCAAGAAAGCAACAATAAATTTTGTAACAGATGTAGCTCAAAAAGGAAAGCTGAAAAACTTCCAAGAGAAGACGGCCGAGAATTGCTTGAGTTAACACTGATCTTCTGAGAAAGAACCATACTCGTTGAGCAGGTGTTCGGACGCCTGGCATGCATCATCATGCTGGTTGGATGGCAAAGTTGCTATATGTGCACAAGACATACATGTACCGAAGTCAGTTTCAACTTACCAAACATGAAAGTAAGTTTTGCCTTGAATTAGGCCTATTCTTTACGTTGGTTACGTCACAGCCTGAATAGCATGCCAAAATTTGTGTGATGTTGTCGCAAAATCTTGTTACTTGCATGTTTGCTGGGGCCAATGGCCAATCTTAGTCTTGGGTGTCCATTCTTACGCAGGTGGACATTATCTATGCCTTGTGATTTAGTTTCCGGTTCCTGCCTCTAGAACATAATAGAACTTTTCATTACCCATAATACCCTGGCTATTTCGCGGTTGTCAGGGGCAACCAAAATGTATTTAAGCAAGGGGCCAGCATTGAAAAATCAGAAAGCCTACGGGCCAGCCAACTGGCTGGTCCTCCTTCAACCCTTGATAGATTCCTTAGTTAGGGGGATTTTTGGCTTTTAGGCCTTTAGGAGGCCCAATTGTGGTTAGGCTTTTTCCCCCCGACCTAAACTAAGCCTATTTACCCTAACTTAACCCCAATGTTCCCCAGCTTCCTTTAGTCTTTTGGTTTTCAGTCTAATTTTGCTTTAGCTCTTCCACAGTTGCTATTTTTCGTCATGGTGCCGAAACCCGGGACTAAGGCTGGTCGGGAATGGGTTAGGGGTCCTTTAGATTGGGGATTCGAGTCTGGGTCCTTTAGGTTTACTTTTCGACCTTTTTAGGAGTTTTTTCTTTCCCTCGGGAAAAATAAGGTAAAACGTGGGTAAACCTTTTGGTTAAGCCTGGGCCTTATTTTTCAAGTTTTTGTCTTTTCGTTAGGCTTATTGTACTCGTTAAGCCTAACCTCCTCGGATCTTGTCCAAATTGGTAGGGGCATGCAAAAGGGTCTTGTGAATCCGTTTTTAGGGTTTTTGGTGTTAAGCCTATTTTTAGGCCTATTTTGAGTTTTTGGTTTTTTGAACTTGGGAGGTAAAACAGAAACGGTTTTACTTCGGACAATTTCTTAATCAAGTCTTAGTTTGGCTGTAAAGTCTACTTTAGAATTCTAGGTGGGTTTAGTGAAGGGAGAAAATTGGCTTTGGCGTTTGGGTTGCCTTACGGCAATATTTTAATTAGTAAGCTTAACAATAAGCATTCAATTTGGGCTGAATAATAAGTATGCATTCTTGCAATTTGGTCTGCTCTTAAAGAGCAATATTTCTGCGACGGTTTTTTTCCCCAAAGGGTTTTTTTTTTCCCATAAATCAACCTAATTTTCGGCCTTTAGAACTAACTTAATTATAGTGTGGAGAATGAATTGTTAGTTGTTTCAGTTTTTTCTTAAATCCAACTTTTCGATGTCCAGTTCTTGGTTTGCCCATTCTTGGTGGCAATGGTTGAGGTTTGGTTATGCCCATTCAGTGGCATACATTCGTTCGTGGTTTCGCCTTTTATACAATAATAGTTGCGTTTTGGTTTCGTCTTTAGTGGCGACGTTTTAGTTTGTTAAGGAAAGCTACTAGTTTTCTGTCTCTGTATACCATAAAGGTTTCTGGTCTGCTCTTAAGAGCAATTTCTTGTTTGTGAGAAGTTGGTTGGTTAGTTTGTCTCGCATGAGCAAACTTTTTGCTATTTCATGTTCATCGGCTACAAACGTAGTTGTAGCCCAATTCCACAACGGTGGGATTAGGGTTTGCAAAGTCGTCTACCAAGACGCCGTAATCACAAAAGTCGTCTGCTCGGAAGCAACTGCGTGACCCCTAGGCTATAGTTCCAGGGTCACGGGTGGTTTTTTTTTTTAAAACCCGAGGTGTTGAGAGTTGTCATCTTTCATGGTCATCAGTAAAAACAAGAAAGTGTTTCTAGAAGTGGTAGTGACATGTGCGTTCATGGATGTATGTGTTTTCTTTCAGCTTGCAGATTTACAGACAACTGTTGAAATAAAAATTGAACATGGTTAGTGTGTTAACAAGATGTATGTTTGTCAAGTTTGGACCCAAGATTTGCGAGGAGGAAATTTAAGAGCTTCGTGTGGGTGTTGGAGTATGTCGTAAATCTTGTTACTTGCATGTTTGCTGGGGCCAATGGCCAATCTTAGTCTTGGGTGTCCATTCTTACGCAGGTGGACATTATCTATGCCTTGTGATTTAGTTTCCGGTTCCTGCCTCTAGAACATAATAGAACTTTTCATTACCCATTATACCCTGGCTATTTCGCGGTTGTCAGGGGCAACCAAAACGTATTTAAGCAAGGGGCCAGCATGGAAAACTCAGAAAGCCTACGTGCCAGCCAACTGGCTGGTCTTCCTTCAACCCCTGCTAGGTTCCCTAGTTAGGGGGATTTTTGGCTTTGGGCCTTTAGTAGGCCCAATTGTGGTTAGGCTTTCCCCCGACCTAAACTAAGCCTATTTACCCTAACTTAACCCCAAAGTTCCCCAGCTTCCCTTAGTCTTTCGGTTTTCAGTCTAATTTTGCTTTAGCTCTCCCACAGTTGCTATTTTTCGTCAGATGTTTCCAGCAATAATATCCAGCTTATTTAATCTATTAAGAACTATGAGGTAACAGCTAAGGCCATCACAACGAAAGGAACAGCATCCATCACAAGTCATTTGTTGTATCTAGGCCCAGCACCGAAGACTTCAGCAACAAAACTAGATTTTTTTATTGAACCTGCTTCAAATATTATTTATTTCGCTAACGGTTGCAGTTGGACTTAACAGTCTTAGAAGACGATATGGATAAGTAGAAGGAGCTTCTTCCTTACAAGGAAGTAAAGAAAATTGTTGTAGCTCTTAAAGTGGTCAATATCAGTGCAGAGAGGAATTGCTCTCGCCACTATCTTAAAGTTGTCTCTAACAATGAATAAGAACAAAAACAATTTCTGTTTCAAGTCTTAGAGAGCCACCATAAATGCTTTCCTGATCTGAAGATATGCACACATGTCTGTGTGTGCGAAATAGACTCGTTTGGTGTTGAAATAATTCTAAATGGAATTTTATTGGCAATAATATATATTTAGAATGTAATTGTTAATTTAGTCTGTTAAATACTTGCAATGTTACAATAATGTTTCCGTGTACCTATCTACAGTAAACTTTCTGTACTCTTGAGGCAGTTATAAATATTAACGGATTTTGCTGAAAATTTTGAGCTATTTTTTCAGTAAAATAGAAATAAACACCAATAATCACTTCAGTTATTCCATAGTTGATATTTTTAACCTTTCCAAAAAATTTAGACTGTTTATAACTCCGTGATTTTCATATGGTAAGTGCAAGAGCTTACTTCTAAAAAAAACATCACATCTGTCAGAATGGACATATTTTCTGAGCATTATCTTAGGTTGGAACGTCACAGTCGAGTGGATGGCATGATCACTTCCAGTTGTAGTCTCTATTTATTTCTAGATAATCGGAAGATTGAACTGTTTTGAGGGTAATGCTTGGTTTTTCTAAGTGTTTTGTCATTTAAATGTATTAGTCCAGTAGAATTAGTTTTTTGCCTGGAACTTGATACATATATATAGAAGGAGATGAAACTTGATAGATTTGTTCCGAATACTGCTGTACACTTGTCCATAAAGTTTCCCACCTTTCCCACTTGAGCTCCCGCAGCCATCTTGTAAAATGATGGCCGTTTTCGCATTTTTGTTTACCATATAGTCGTAATACACTGTACTAAGCAACTTTCTATCACATCTAAACCATTAAAAACTTACGGTCGGTATATATATATATATATATATATATATATATGTGTACCTCTTCTCCTCTTGAAGTAGGAAGCTTAAAAATATGAGAAAGGTGTCAAAAGACTGGAAATTAATCCGGATTTCGCGTAGGCGTATTTTCGTAGTTCTAGGTAACATTTTTCCCCTCGAAAAAAGCGGAAAAAAACCCTTTGGACCATTGTTGAAACGAATTTTTCGAAGTTGATTGTTAGTTTCGGAATATCACCTCTTCTTGCTGGGCGGATGGTCCACAATTGTTGCGCCACGTAGGAGGCGCGTGGTCCAATAGTGTTGTCGGTGGTATTACGGCTGGCAATGCTAACAGCCGTCATTCAACAATGAGGCACATGCAGCTCGCTGATGGAACGACTGTTGCAGTTGCATTTTGGATATTTCAAATACAAATTATCTATTTAGCCTTAAATTTAAATGAAAATACGTAAATCTACGAAAAGATTAATGCGAAATTAGGCATATTTAAACAAAATATATTGATAACAAAAAAAGGGTATCAGAAATATTTCAACGTTTGCATTTGTAAACAATCGACATTCGATCAAAAGTGTGCTATTAGCTGGTGCTCTACTCAGCAATAGTCCAGTCTAATTGTGGTAAACACGACTAGTTGCTTGGTACGATTTCGTCTTGAACGAAATCTTTTACATTTGTCAAAAATTATGGGCGACATGTGGTTTCAAAGCATCAAATGTAGCGGGGAAGGAGATGGCTTTTAAGTAAAAGTTCTTTAAATTTCTGAAACTAGGAAACCCATGTAAAGTCTGCAAAATTTATTAGAATAAATAAACCAAGAGCGGCACAAAGGAGAATGCAACATGCATGATAAAATTACCAAGCATGTTTAGTTCAAGCATGTAGCAACTCGCGTGCTACAGCGTTGAAACGGCCTTGCAGCGCCGATGGGTAAGGCTTCTTCAAGCCAAGGCCGACTGTGAAGAAATCAAGTGTCTTGCCTCCTGGCTCATTGTCAGTTTAGGTGCATGCCAAAAATGAGGTGGCTTTTTCATGGCTCAATGATAGCTGAATCGCGTGCCAGAAAGGGAATGGCTTCTTCAAGCCAAGGCCGACTGTTGAATAAATCGCGTGTCTCGCCTCCTGGCTCATTGTCAGCTTGGGAGCATGCCAAAAAAGGGGATGGATTTTTCAAGCTAAGGCCGACTGGGTCCATATCGCATGCCTCGCTTCCTGTCTCAATGATAGCTCAATCGCATGCCAGAAAGGGAAAGGCTTCATCAAGCCAAGGCCGACTGTGCTACAAATCGAGTGTCTAATCTCCTGGCTCAAGGCCAGTTCACGCGTGTGCCAGAAAGACCTTGCTTTTATCGAGGCTTTTGTGGTCAGTGGTATTATAGCTAACAATCTGAACAAGATGTGCATGTAGCTATTGGATAGCCAGACCGTTGGAGTGATGTATGGTTACCATATCGTTTGTTTATGAACTGAAGCGTTAAGAAAAAAGCATCCTACATTCTGATCATTTTCTTGATTGTTTTATATGTGGATGGCCTGTCAGCAGCTTAAGAGCTGGAGCATGACCGCCCCTCAATCGTATTATTTAAGCTAAGGCCGACTAGGGTATAGAAATCGCGGGTCTCGCCTCCTGGCTCCTTGGCAGCTTAGGCGCATGGCAGAAGGGTGATGATATTCTAAACGGCAAAGCCGTTTTTTGTTTATGAACTGAAGCCCTACGAAAAACGCGCACTGCACTCATTTGCTCGATCGTTTTAGATGTGGAATGTTCGTCAGCAGTATCAGAGGTTGCAACATGAAAGCTGCTTGAGCGCAGCGAGACGACGCGGAATGAG